>BPLS01012846.1:0-18687 GCA_019656275.1 Rhododendron kiyosumense | reverse complement strand
TTTGGTTATAGAGAAATTTCTTGCTTGCAATGATTTCCTGTTTGTTTGTAGGGATGCCAAACATGCCTTTTACCGCTTACAGCCATATAATATAGCAATTTAGGGATTAAACATGCTTTGGTTATAGAGAAATTTCTTGCTTGCAATGATTTCCTGTTTGTTTGTAGGGATGCCAAACATGCCTTTTCTGTACGCAAAAGATTTCATAGAGGTTTTGAAAAAGAAACATGCATCTGGAAGCTACAAAGAAATGGTGTGGTGTTGAGGTTTTCCCTTTCTTTGGAGTTCATCATGTGGAATAGCGTAATTGTTTTTATATTTACCATGACTGGAATGACGAGTGTGTAGGTGTTGTATATTGAAGCATGTGAAAGTGGTAGTGTTTTCGAAGGCTTGATGCCAACAGATCTCAACATTTACGTCACAACAGCATCAAATGCAGAGGAGAGTAGCTGGGGAACATATTGTCCCGGGATGGAACCTGCTCCTCCTCCAGAATACATAACTTGTTTAGGGGATCTGTATAGCGTGTCTTGGATGGAAGACAGGTATGCGTTGTTGCAACTTTTGTAGAGGAAAACTGAGGTCAGTCTAGGAATTAACTTAAAACTGTAAGCTGGTTTAGACTTTAGACATTGAGAATATGTTTTGCATGGAACCCAAAATTCCAAGCCCTGGCATGGCATTGAAGGTTACCTTAATTTGAAAAAGACGGATGAAGTTTGTATTTGGGAGGCTATTTGCGAAGCAGAAATATATATGACATGTCACCAAATGCAACACGGAGTCAATCAGTCAAAAAGAATCTGGGGAAAATAGTTTCGTTGAGAGTCCAAGACTGCAAATTGGAAACTAAAAGAAGTATATTTGTGTTTTTCATCCTCGGAAGCACTTGCCATAGCATTTATGGGTGCATATATTGTGCATGGTATGATTTGTCACGATGACATTAAGTTTTTAGGCATTGTTCCGAACTCTGAAAATAATAACCCTCTCAAGAGTAGACAGCTACAAGGTGAAGGTCAAATTTTGCCATTATTTTGGGAAATGGAAATCAAGTTGAATCCTCCCTAGATATCTCATTACACCTCTGTCATTTCAATGGGTACTAAATAGTTGTTCGTTCTCCGTAATTGCAAATGCACATAGGGTTTTCATTTGTGCTTTGGAAACCATCCTCAAGTTCACTTGTTTCTTCTTCTTCTTCCTCCCCCGTCCTTAAAATTTACTTAAATAAAAGTACTTTGTATATTTATTCATCTGAAAAGTACATTATGTCAAAAATCCCAACTCGAAAAGTCCCATGCTGATAAGTTAGCGTTAGTTTCTGTAGCTGAAACTGTTGTAGACTAAATCGATCTACAGGGGAAAACTTACATGTTCATTGCTTTTTCGTTGTTTTCTTTGTCGCCATACGCTGCAGTAACAGATTTTTACACTTGTGCTGTTTTCTTTCTGTAGTGAGACCCACAATCTAAAGAAAGAAACATTAGCACAGCAGTATACCAAGGTAAGACCAAAATTTTTGAATCAAAGAGCCTTGTTTTATCTTGTCACTAAGGCACGGCATGATTCAATTGCCCAACAGAAACAAAGAGGAGTAATATGACTGAGGTTTGTGCAAAGCATGGCATTGTGCTTTTGAGATAGAAAGTGAATGTTCCACTTTCCATAGACTTGAAGGCTATACTGGCAGAACATCAACTCTAAATTTAATAACTCAATAAGTAGCTATAACCTTGTTTACCAGCATGCAATTGCGCATTACTTGTGCAGGTGAAGGAGAGGACTTCAAACTACAACACATATAACGCCGGATCACATGTGATGGAATATGGGAATAAGAGCTTCAAAGGTGAAAGGGTTTATCTGTATCAAGGTTTCGATCCTGCCACTAAGAACTTTCCAGCAAATGAAATTTACTTTGTTACACCCATGGATGTTGTTAACCAAAGGGACGCAGATCTTCTATTCCTGTGGCAAAGGGTGAGCAGTGTGTTTTCTATCATCTTTCTATTGACATTCCAAATTCTATTCAAAGTTGTTCGGAAAGTTGAAAAGCCAAACTAACTGTAATCAATGCTTGAATTTCTGGACGTATTTTAAATTTTGTTTGTTTTGTAAACCGGAAGCTGTTTCTTCCAGACTTGCTCTCTAAATCTGTTGCTATATATTGCAGTACGAAAGATCTGAAGAGGGATCAGAAAGTAAGAAAACTCTTCTCAAGGAGATCACAGAAACAATGATGCACCGTAAGCACTTAGATGGTAGCATAGACATGATTGGAGTGCTTCTGTTTGGACCCAAGAAGGGACCTTCTACCCTCAATTCCTCGAGAAAATCTGGTTTGGCCCTTGTTGATGATTGGATTTGTCTCAAATCAATGGTAATTTCCCCCTCTTCCTCATTTCTTTGACCAAATTTGAAATTGATATCTAGAGACGGTATAGATCACTAGTTATACGAAGGACTAATTACTATAATGCTACTGATCACAGGTTCGATTATTTGAGAAGCATTGTGGGTCATTAACCCAGTATGGCATGAAACACATGCGAGCATTTGCAAACATATGCAATAATGGGGTGTCGGAGGAAACTATGGAGCAAGTTTGTGTGGTTGCATGCGGTGGACATGACTCCGGCCAGTGGCATCCTTCGTTTAGAGGGTATAGTGCTTGATTGTTGAAACTAGGTACATGGTGACGATCGATGTTGCACGTCTGTTTGTAACATATAAAGAGCTTATACATACTTCTAAACTTAGTTTTGTTTTCTGTGTTTTCACCACCTCTCCTATTTCATTACTGCACATAAGTAAGACTAAACCATATGTTCGTGTGCAACTTCGAAGGAAGTTGTCCATTACGTGTGAGTTTTACGCGATGCACGTGATCTACGTTGCACCACTCGAAACACACGTCTTGCTATCACAAGAGCAGAATTTAGTTATTTCTGGGGATTGCCAGTTAAAATAAAAAAAAACTTGTATATGATTTTTTTTTAACCCCACGAAGTAAAATTCCTGACTCTGCAAGGCCTTGTGATGTGTTCGCAATTGTGTGTTTGACTTTGCGTGTATCTCTAAAATATCTAATTTGCTTCTAATCTTGTAGTTGTCGTCTGTTTTAAGCCTTTGTCTGTTTCGATGGTCTTTGAATTGGTCTCTTTTGGACTAAATTTCTTAAATCAAACATTATTATTTTCATCCTTTGTCTCCATCATTTAGTACTCTGAAAATTTATTTATCATTATATAATTGGTCTTGATCTGATTTAAAATGAGAGGGATATTACAAGTGTCTTATCGAAAGATTTATTTTTTGACTTGCTGGGGGTAAAATGGTTATGTATTTTCATGTACAAATTATTTTTAATAAGAACTCTTTCGGTTAGAAAGTAGATTGAGCAAGCTTTTTAACGGATTAAATCACGCACAAATCGGATTTCGGATGTGTTTGTATCAAGCCCACAAACCTTGACTTTGCAATGTGGAGTATGCGCCTAGGGAGCATATAAGTGCGCCTGGGGCGCACAAGATTGCGCCTAAGGCGCATTAAAGCTTCAAAACGAGTCAAACTTTGTGGAGTTGTCCTGGACACTTCCGAACTCCAATTTGTACGTGGTTTCAACCGTTAAAAAGGTTGTTAAATCTATTTTCTAACCCAAGTAGTTTGGATAATATATCATTTGTATTTTAAGAGATGTGACCATTTTACTCTCAGTGGGTCAAAAAATAATTCATTTCGGTAAAACGCTCATATATCCGTCATTTTGAATTGGATCAAGACCCATTATATATCAATAAATAGAATTTTTCCATCATCTTGTACTACTCTAAAAATTTATTTATCATTATATAATTGGTCTTCATCCGATTTAAAATGAGAGGGATACAAGTGTCTTATCAAAAGATTTATTTTTCGACCTGCTGGGGGTAAAATGGTTATTTGTATTTTGATGTACAAATTATTTTTAATAAGAACCCTTTCGGTTAGAAAGTAGATTTAACAAGCTTTTTAATGGATCAAACCATGCACAAATCAGATTTTGGGTGTGTTCGTATCAAGCCCACAAACCTTGACTTGTTTTGCAATGTGGAGAATGCGCCTGGGGCGCACAAGATTGCGCCTGAGGCGCATTAAAGCTTCAAAACGAGTCAAACTTTGTAGAGTTGCCCCAAACACTTTCGAACTCCGATTTGTACGTGATTTCAGCCGTTAAAAAGGTTGTTAAATCTATTTTCTAACTCAAGTAGTTTGGATAATATATCATTTGTATTTTAGGAGATGTGACCATTTTACCCTCAGTGGGTCAAAAAATAATTCATTTCGGTAAAATGCTCATATATCCATCATTTTAAATCGGATTAAGACCCATTATATATTCATAAATAGAATTTTTAAAGCACTAAGAGATGGTGGAATTCAACCATAAAAAATTTTAAGTTTCGTTTGTGAAAAGTGGGTACAAAAAGTAAGACTATAAAAATCGTCAAAGCCACTAAGGCTAAAACACGTTCTAAATTTCATTCGGTGATAAAATCCCTAGTTCGTAGGTATTTTTCCATTGCTTAAGTGTTCCAAAGAGTTCATAGAGTATCTACACTTCATCGAAGTGTAGGAGTAACCGTTTCATCATTGACATTCGCCCAACTTTGGGCTTAAATATTTTCGAAGCCAAAATTTGAAATCTACTACCACCAACGCAACATAAAATTAAGAATGTTTTCAAATGAGAATACTGAAAAAATTGAGATCGAATGTATTTCAATCTACTGCCACCACATTATAACTACGACCTCCAATGCCACCACAACGCATCGAGTAGATTCTCTATTCCGTTTGTCAATTACTCTTTGCGCTTTATGAGCAGACATGGATATATGACCTATAGCATGTACTTCTGTTTTTCTTTTCTCTTTTCTCTAGCATAAGGGTCGTCTCCTACTATGAATTATAAGTATCTAATTTACTTCCCTAGGTGCTACTTATTTAAGTCTCGTTTGTGAAAAGTGGGTACAAAGAAGATGACTATAAAAATTGTCAAAGCCACTAAGGCTAAAACATGTTCCAAATGTCATTCGGTGATAAAATCCCTAGTTCGTAGGATTTTTTCATTGCTTAAGTGTTCCAAAGAGTTCATAGGGGATCTACACTTCATTGAAGCCCGTTTCATCATTGACATACACACTCGTTTACATAATCTATAAAAAATAAAATTGATAACTTTATTCATTTTCCTTGACATAATTTATATCCATTTTCCTTCCGATTAAGTTAATAGTGATCATTGTTAACTTTTCTTATGAAAAAAAAGGAGGAGGTAAATACCCAACATGGACGAGGTTATTCAGTACCACTAGGCATCGTTTCAAAAGTTTTCTTCATCACACATTGTATAGACCTCATAAACTCTACGATAATGCCCACATAGATCGGTGCGTGCGGGAGAAGTCATTTTGTAATTTATTGAACAATGCTCAAGAAACACCAAATATTTTTCCTAATTATAGGGAGGCCGAGGTTACTGGAGAGCCTCAAGGCCAAACAGGCCACAACTAAAGGCAGAACCGACACGTCATTGGTCGATTGCGGAAGCACAAAACGGGTTATCACAAGTTCCGGTTGACCAGTTCGTTATTTTAGTTATAATTAGGCTTATAATTAGGGGGTAGGGGGGGTCTCTAAATACCACTCCTGTCTCCATTTAAAAAGCGCGGCCCTTGAAGTTCATTGGGGAGGCCTCAGGAGAGAGAGTTGGAAGAGATAGAGAGAGAGGAACAACTGAAATAAAGGGGAGAGAGATTGAGGGAGATAGTGCTCTCTTTCTTTCTTTCTTCCTTGGATTCTTGATCCATCATGGCCTCAGATCTCTCTTTGGAAGAGATAAAAAATGAGACAGTTGATCTCGTAAGCACCCCGTCTAAACTTTTTTAGCGATGCTATGGACACAAATATCCAGAAACACGTGTTTGGAGCTGTTTTTGATGCATATGGACCCTGCAATATGCATGTGGTTCCACGAATCGGACATCTCAGAAAACAATCTGCATACATATCTGTGTCCCGATCATTATCCTTTCTTCTTATGGGATAGCATTTTTCAACCTTCGAAAGATAATATGAAACATAATATTCTTTGGAAAACCATCCCAGTCCAGATCCATTACAATCTCATTTTCATTCCTGCTTCAGACAAATAGTATAAGGTTTGCATGTTAGCAAATATACTAGGTTGAAAGGAGTTGATGAAATGTAATTTCCTTCTGGTGTCACGTGTGTGCAGGAAAATATACCAATCGAGGAAGTCTTCGAGCAGCTAAAATGCACGAGGGAAGGTTTGTCCTCAGAAGAAGGAGAAAAGAGGCTCCAAATCTTTGGCCCCAACAAGCTTGAGGAGAAGAAGGCATATTTTCTTTTTTCTTCTTTCTTTTTCTTTGAATTCCTTGTTTGAGGTGTTTCTAATTACATCTTCTCAAGTTAAGATTCTTGAACTGATTTGTTGGATACAAATTCCCAACAGGAAAGCAAGTTCCTCAAGTTTTTGGGTTTTATGTGGAATCCCCTATCATGGGTGATGGAGTGTGCTGCCATTATGGCTATTGCCCTTGCAAATGGAGGGGTAACACCATCTCTCTTTCTCTCTCTCCACATGTGTATATGTATATATACATATATGTTTGTAGTTATATGTCTCTCTTTCTCTATAATGAAATGTTGAATTATGCAGGGGAAGCCTCCGGATTGGCAAGACTTTGTTGGTATCATTGTGCTGCTTATCATCAACTCAACCATCAGTTTTATTGAAGAAAACAATGCAGGCAATGCAGCTGCTGCCCTTATGGCAGGTCTTGCTCCCAAAACCAAGGTACATTCTTCACTTTTCAACGGGAGGTTGTAATCATATCGTGTGGTTGTCATTACATCAGGACAGACAAAAAGTAGCATTGAGTGAAAATTTGTTTTTGTATTGTGGCTAAGCTCACGCTAAGATTTTTTCCTGAAGGTGTTGAGAGACGGAAAGTGGAGTGAGCAGGAAGCAGCCATCTTGGTTCCAGGAGATGTGATTAGCGTCAAGCTGGGAGATATCATCCCAGCTGATGCTCGCCTTCTGGAAGGAGATCCTTTAAAAATTGACCAATCTGCCCTCACCGGCGAGTCCCTTCCCGTGACAAAGCACCCTGGACAAGAAGTTTTCTCTGGTTCCACCTGCAAGCAAGGTGAGCTTGAGGCTATCGTCATTGCCACTGGTGTCCACACCTTCTTTGGCAAGGCTGCTCACCTTGTTGACAGCACCAACCAAGTGGGTCATTTCCAGCAGGTAATATTCTTCATTTGGATAATAGGTATATTTAGTAGAAATTTCTTGGCACTAAGCTGTTTGCCATTCCAATAACCTGATCACAGAATAGACCTGAACGATTTTGAAATTTTTTATTTTTTGATTAGGTGTTGACTGCCATTGGAAACTTCTGCATCTGCTCCATTGCCGCGGGAATGCTGATTGAGGTGGTAGTGATGTACCCAATCCAGCACAGGAAATACAGAGAAGGAATTGATAATCTGTTGGTGCTTCTCATTGGAGGAATCCCAATTGCCATGCCAACTGTTTTGTCTGTGACAATGGCCATTGGATCTCACCGGCTGTCACAACAAGGTGCTATCACCAAGAGAATGACTGCCATTGAGGAGATGGCCGGAATGGATGTCCTCTGCAGTGACAAAACCGGAACCCTCACCCTCAACAAGCTCACTGTCGATAAGAACTTGATCGAGGTTGGTGATTTAGCAACAATAGTACACCTTTTCTATGGAAGTGCTTGTTATATATCTTATAAGGCCAACTTTTAGCATTTTTGTTCAATTCTGAACGCAAATTACATTTGCCGCAGTTCTTGCTCTTGTGCAAAAACAGATCAAATAGGCTCCATTTTGATGCTTTCAGATTAGTTTTTTTTACCATTATCTACATTGCTAGCGACACTCGCTTTGTCAAGCTTTGTGGGTTTTGGGCTGAAATGAGTACTCATGATTGCAGGTGTTCCCAAAAGACATGGACAAGGATATGGTTCTCTTGCATGCTGCTAGGGCTTCAAGGATTGAAAACCAAGATGCCATTGATGCTTGCATTGTTGGCATGTTGGGTGACCCCAAAGAGGTATTGACTAGTTCATCTTTCCTCTTTCTTAGATATTTTTACTGAGTGCTTAATAATAAATAAAGTAATGTGCACAGATACCAGACACATACATATTTTGGTAAAAAGTGAGCATTTCAAATAAAACTAATAGCAAAAGGTTGATTTCCAACGTCTTTAGGCTCTCGTTAGCAATACCCATTTTTAGTCTGTTTCTACCAAGTTTCAGAGAGATTGAATGAGGTTTTCTGAGCTATTTTCTGTTGAGGATTTTAGGCTAGAGCAGGAATCACAGAGGTTCATTTCCTGCCCTTCAATCCAGTGGATAAGCGCACAGCAAACACCTACTTTGACACTGATGGCAATTGGCACAGAAGCAGCAAGGGTGCTCCAGAACAAGTAAAAATTCTTACCCACTTGACCCATCTTATTCACGAAAGTTTCAATCACCAAAAACATACCTAACTAAATCCCATTCCACTAGATCATTGAACTCTGTGGACTTAACGGAGCCGTCGCGAAAAAGGTCCATGAGATCATCGACAACTTCGCCGAACGTGGCCTTCGATCACTTGGTGTCGCCAAACAGGTTAATTTCCTTGATGTGTCGTACCAAATGAGATGATTTTGCACTTTGCGATTCTTCCCACTAAGTTGAATCTGATTGCCTGTGATGTGTCGATAGATTGTCCCAGAGAAGACCAAGGAAAGCGCCGGTGAGCCATGGGAGTTTGTGGGTCTGTTGCCACTCTTTGATCCCCCCAGGCATGACAGTGCAGAGACAATCCGTAGGGCCCTTGACCTTGGTGTCAATGTGAAGATGATCACTGGTGACCAACTTGCTATTGGTAAAGAAACTGGGCGTAGGCTAGGAATGGGCACCAATATGTATCCATCATCTTCACTTCTTGGCCAGTGCAAGGACGAGTCAATCTCTTCGATACCCATTGACGAGCTCATCGAGAAGGCTGATGGGTTCGCCGGAGTCTTCCCTGGTAAGTTGGATTAAATCAAACAACACAAAATCGATTAACAGACAGAATTTACACCAAAACAAAATCTGTGGCCGAAAACTGTGTTAGTGCGGCCAAACTTTGAACCCGCAAACTTAAAAACATTGGCCGCAAACTTTGAACCGGTGACCGAAAATTTTTAACCCATGGCCGAACTTTGAACCCGCACATCTTTTTGTACACGAATTATGTTGGTACAAACTAGGGACCTCTTTGGTTCACTTGCTCATTTGTTCGTTTGGCTACTGCCTAAAGAATACAAATAAATAAGCAATTGGTTAGCTATACGCTTTTGCTTATTCTTGATTTGACTAAACTAAGAAATATGAACCAAACATTCCGTAAGATACGTACTAAGGTGTTTGATTGAACATCATCATCTTGGGGCTGTGCAGAGCACAAGTACGAGATTGTGAAGAAGCTGCAAGAGAGGAAGCACATTTGTGGAATGACAGGAGATGGTGTGAACGATGCCCCAGCACTCAAGAAGGCAGACATCGGTATAGCCGTGGCAGATGCAACCGATGCAGCCAGGAGCGCTTCTGATATTGTTTTGACCGAGCCAGGACTCAGCGTGATTGTGAGCGCTGTGTTGACAAGCCGGGCCATCTTCCAAAGAATGAAGAACTACACCATCTATGCAGTTTCCATCACCATCCGTATCGTGATGGGATTCATGCTCATAGCACTTATATGGAAGTTTGATTTCTCGCCTTTCATGGTCCTCATCATCGCCATCTTAAATGATGGAACCATCATGACCATCTCAAAGGATAGGGTGAAGCCGTCTCCAGTGCCAGATTCATGGAAGCTCAAGGAAATTTTCGCCACTGGTGTTGTCCTTGGAACCTACCTTGCTCTCATGACCGTCGTCTTTTTCTGGCTTGCAGCTGACACTGACTTCTTTTCAGTAAGTTTTTCGATACTAAACCCCGATAAAATCCAAGAATTTGAAATAGTATTACTAATTATTACATCATTTGCAGAATACTTTCGGAGTGAGATCAATTAGGGGTCACACCGATGAGCTCACTGCAGCTCTGTATCTTCAAGTGAGTATTGTGAGTCAAGCACTCATCTTCGTGACCAGGTCGCGAAGTTGGTCCTTTGTTGAACGCCCTGGTCTCTTGCTTGTCAGTGCCTTCATTGCAGCTCAGTTGGTAAGTCTTTTCAGAGCTTTTGTTCAATTTCTATTTGATTTTTTCTCCTGATTTTTCTTTAAAGTGCATTTGATCACTTACAAATTGATTATTGCAAATTGCAGGTTGCCACTGTCATTGCTGTGTATGCAAGATGGGAATTCGCTCGCATCGAAGGCATCGGATGGGGATGGGCCGGAGTCATTTGGATCTTCAGCGTCGTTACCTACTTCCCTCTCGATGTCCTTAAGTTCATCATTCGGTATGCTTTGAGCGGAAAGGCCTGGGATAATATGATCCAGAACAAGGTAATTGACACAAAAGCTTTATAAAAGCACATATGCCTAAAGTACAATAACTAGGAAAAACTTTTCATTTTTTTTTTGGGGTAAATAAAACTTTTCATTTTGATTTTGTGACTAACCATTTTTCCCCGTGAAAATGATCTAGACCGCTTTCACAACTAAGAAGGATTACGGTAGAGGTGAGAGGGAAGCACAATGGGCCCTAGCTCAACGTACACTTCACGGGCTCCAGTGTTCAGATTCACAAGACCTCTTCAACGATAAGAGCGGCTATCGCGAGTTGTCTGAGATAGCTGAGCAAGCGAAAAGACGCGCTGAAGTTGCCAGGTACATACTCGTCTATTTCAGTCACAAGAACAGTTACTATCTTTTTACAAATTCGGGTGAATGTTGTTTACTGAATATGGTCTTCTACTATGGTTTTGTAGGTTAAGGGAGCTCCACACACTCAAGGGACATGTTGAATCAGTCGTGAAGCTGAAGGGATTGGACATTGAAACTATTCAACAGCACTACACAGTTTAAGACCAAGGATGGGGATTGAGCAAAGCTGATAGCTGGATAGGGAAAAGACTGTATCAGAAGTGCAAGTAACTAGCAGAGAGGGATTTTTCACATAAGATTGCTCATAAAGAGGTTAACAGATGGAATGCAATAAAATAAAGCTGATGCTTCGTTAGATATGTATTGTTCTAATTTTTGCTATCATAATCTTGTGTTTATCCGATCATCTTCTTCCTCTTTTACTATGAGTACAAATCTTGGAGCAAACGGAAATTCTATTCATACATCCGGATGTGCGTTTGGAACCATTTGGTGCGTGTTAGCCCCACGAAATAATGAGGGGTCCACGTGCATCAAACGATTCCAAACGATTCCAAACCCATCTTTGTCCGGATCTATATACGTAGTATTCTCACGGATTTCAAATATCATGCGGATTAAATTCATTATAGCTGTGGCCCATCAAACACCAAAATTGGAAATCACACCATACACTTGATTTCTGGGTAAAATACACGATTTTTGCACAAGATCATCATAAATTAACCGTGTCCCACCAAAGATGAAGTATCAGATAAACAGAAAAGTTAAGATTAGATTTCGACAATGTTCCATACAACCTAGGAACAACAGGTGCTACATAGCTCAAACCTGAGATACAAAAAGTTACCCAAACTCCAAGCTTTAGCATTATAAGAAGGATCATAAGCACAAATTATAAATACATGTGCAATGATCCGACGTTTATGTGGTGGTTTTACACGCGATTAACCCCGCGAAGTCCAAGAAATAAATACTTTACCAAGGTTCATGAAGCAAACACAAAACTGCACTCCATCACCTTGCTCTCCCAAAACCCTTCAACTCGACGTGTCAATTCTCCTCTCTCAATGACTTGAACTTTGAGGCAACTTGAAGGATCCCCCGGAATAAAGCATTTCGTAAACAGGCTTAATTCTCTTAGTCAAGACTACGCTAAGTACTGTGCCTATAGCACAAACGCCAGACAAAACCAGAAATGTAAGTCTAAAGCAAGTTGGACCCAAGCACGAAGTACTGTGCTGCTTTTCTGCTTCATTGTCATATACGAAACCAGCAAGGAGACCAGAGAAGAGGAGAGCACCAAGTGGGTTCCCCAGTGACATGAAGTTGAAAAATATTCCGAAATTCTTCAACCCGAAAAGCTCAGAGGCAGTTGGGACCATAATAGAGAACTGAACGCCGTAGCAGATTCCAAGTACCCCAGTTGCTATATAGAGTGTACCGTCAAGTGCAGAAGCAAAGAGGAGGTATGTTACGATCATTATTATTTGAGTGAATGTCATCCAAATTGTCCTTGGGATGGTTCTTGACCTGCAAATTGGAAATAAGGAATAAAGCTGGATGTTATGACAAATTACAGCAAATTGTCCTCAGGATGGTTAGTAAGTACGTGATGCTGAAAAGGATTAAGAAAAACAAACAAACAGGTACTAGTAAACTAATAGAGCTCCAAATAAACCAAACCAAGTGTTGTGTCCTAGTCAATTATGGTCTCTGTAGAGATTGAAATCACAAGCTCATTGTCCATTTGAGTCAGTGATGCCAAATTTTCTAGAACTCCCAATCAGGAACACTTTGGAAATCTGACCAAGGATTTGTGGAGGAACTAACGGAAGTAAAGGAAAAGAAGAAAATAAAAGGATAAGATGACAATGAAACGAAAGAGCTAAATTTAATTGTGGTTTCCCCATCATTTCTTTGCTCTGGAAAAATCCTTCCGTAAATCCACTATCAAACACAGTCCTAATATAAGCAATATCTTGATGGGTCATGTGTTGAATATGTAACTAGATGTTGCAACACATCCTAACAATACCATCAAAATTAAACTTCCCCTTCCGAAATTTGGTTTTCTACAAAAGTTCAACAAACGGAAGATGACATAAATCACGCATCAGTAAACTCCTCGAATTAATTATGCAGAAAATTAACAAATATGTAAATTTGTCAGGTCACCTGACAAAATGTTCAGAAACTGCACCCCCGCCAAGACGGCCCACGAAATTACAGAAGCTGAATAGAGATAATAGGGTCGTCGTATCATGAGCACCTTGAGCTATTCCTATCTGAGCCAAGTTGTTTAAAACAGTAACCCCTGAACCAACACCAGCAAAGTAAACCAAGAACAGAAGCCAGAAATCTGCCTTTATTAAAGCTTCACGGAACTTGAAATCCTCCCCCCTTTTCGGCCTTCTCTTCTTCTTCACTGCCCCCTCTCCCTCAGCTAGAAGCATATCCACATCTGAAATACAGTCGCTCTCATAAAAACTCGCAAGGTTTGTGGCTGATATAGATTGAGTGAGCAACGGTTCCATTTTGTCCATGGACTCTACTGATTGACCAAGTGTTCCCAACTTACTTCGATTTGAGGGATATAATGTCATCTTTAATGGAATAGCAAGTGGAGCCATGAGAAGTAGCACCATTAGAACAAGAAATGCATAGGACACGAAAGCACTTAACGAAACAAAATGATACAACACTGTGGTTGTGAGAAGGTACAGGCCGAGTACGACACTGGCAGCTTGGATGAAGAGAAAATGACAGTGCTCCGCAGTGTCTTCCCCAGAAGCGGGAGTACATGGTCTAACAGCAAACATCATGAGAATACATAGAATTGGGATCCCAAGACTGAGAAACAACAAGAGCTTGGAAGAGGAATTGTGAAGCAAGATGCCAAAAATTTCAGTATAAACTGCAGCACTCAAACCCCCATAGCCTTTGAGAATGCCAGCGACAGTGCCTCGACTGAGAGGGAAGTTTCTCATGTTTGTCACAAGTATAGCTGTTCCAAGCCAAGCACTGCTATTGGTGGCAACACAAAGCGCAAGCCATAACTGCCATCAAATTAAAGATAGGGCTTGTCAATTGAAGATGAGAGCTCAAAGTACAGGGGATGAAAAATAGGCCTTGTCAATTGTTGTGAACCTTCTTATCAATGTGTTTCAAAGAAATCTGAATTGGCACGAATGTATGTCGTTGATTTGAAATTCAATCATCCTTAATTGATGAGTCATGCTGATTGTCAAATCCACATGGTAGAATGCTCTGAGCTCGTTATTGGTCAGGCATGCATTGGGATAATCAAATTGGTAAATACGATGATGATTCAGTGCGTTACGTTCATTTATTGAATATGGTTGCCTCAGAAGGATTTCCTCTTCATCATAGAGAGGACAATGAACTACAAAAATTACTAATGATTTTTTGTAATGATTCTCCAAAAAATACTAATGATTCCTACAATGACCTGAAAACCAAAATATGTATTTGCAAGAAATTGAAATTATAGGCCAAAAAAATTAATGAATTTTTACAGTTACCTATCAAATAGGGAATAAAACACGAGAAATCCAAACGTATGCGAAAAATTACAATGATTACCAAAATACCCACGAACCCACCAAACGGGTTCGCAAAAAGTTGCAATTCCAGGCCAATAACATTAACAACACTATTCATATCTTATGCTCTCAACTTGGAGTTGGAGCATCTCCGACCCTTGTACTCAAATTTGAGTGGAAGCTTCATTAATTCATTTGGTATGAATCATTCCATGGACAAATTCAAATCTAAACACGGAGTTGGATAAAACCTTTATCAATGACATAATCATAAATTGTGAAGAGCAAAACAAGCTTCAAAAGTTCGAGTAAAACAGTCTGGCTTTTTTGGCTTTATTTTGGATATTTTAAAAAATATATGGGTAAAAGTAAAATTTTACTTTTTCAATTCCTTCCGTCAAGACCAATCAATAATTTATAAAAGTTTAGTGTAAACATAACAAATAGCAGAAAAAATTTGAACAAGAACAAAAATTTTATAAAAAAAAAAAACGAAGAGGTAAAAGGAACGGAATTTGGTTAAAACTCAATCTGGCACGAATTTGTAAAAGTTTGAGCCTTCATTGATTTGATTAAAAATTGAGTACAACCCCAATCTGATATGAGTTCGAGTCAAGGGCTGGAGGGAATTTTTTATCTGATTCTGATTCAGATTCAATTAAAAAGAGTAATGGTTGGAGATGCTCTTACCAGCCAATAAGGCAAGGACTCAACAGTACGGCTAACGGCGAGCCACAAAACTCCATAACCGAAGAAAGAGAAAACAGCACCGATCAGAAGCACGACCCACGGCGGGAGCTTATTGCAGGCAATGCCCGGAAGGATCCCGACGTTTTCCCCGATATCGTTGGCGACTCCCAGCATGGTGAGCTGCTGCTGACTGAAACCCAGAACGGATTTCAGCGAGTGGGAGTAGAGGGGGAAGTTGTAGGCGTTTCCGGATGCTATTTGGATCCAAACCGCCGCTCCTAGGCCCACCCACGGCGGCCGGGTCCCGCCTTTGAGAGTCACCATTGATGGGGTATTGGTTAGATTCGAGGATTATCCAGTTTTGGGTTCTATCGGATGTGTAGATGGAGAGTGATTTTATTTATGAAGTGTGTGGAGGCAGAGAGGAGAGAAAAGGGCAGGGGAAGGGGAGAAGGTTCCGTTTTCTTGTTTTTCTTTTTGTCTGAAGAGGAAAGCGGGTAGTTCGTTTAGTTGTAGTGGAGCTTTGTTTGGCCAGAGAATCTTGTTCACGGCTTATCATCAATTGTTATCGTTTAAAAGTGTTCGGAACGGCTTGAATTTTAATAAAATTTATTTGGAGAAGAGTTAACTCTATTTTAAAAAGGTTTTATTAACATTAAAACCGTTTAAAATATTTTTGAACGATTGCATTTGTCTCCGTAACCATCTCGGCTCCACCGTTAAAAATATTTTTCCTTCCTTAGGATGCTGGCAATTTGGGAGTTTGGTCCTTTGGACACACACATATATTTTAATCAAAACTTGTCTCGCAAAGAACAGAATTAGTTCCTATAGTTTGTGAAAGATTCCCTGTCGGTAATTGAAATTCTAGTCTCATTAATCTGAACCCTACCTATCATTAACCCCAAGGGATCGTTTGGCCTAGTTGTCAAAGCATATGAAATTTAGAATTTTAATTTTTTTTCAAACAGAAATACTATAATTTAGAAGTTCGATATCTCATAAGATTGCGAGTTTAAAATCACTTAGGCACTGTCTAACATTTTTTTGGATTAATTCAAACGGAGCAAGTCACTTTTACGACACTACGGTACCATCCCGATTTGGGATTACAGAGAATCCTTCCCCCTAACATAGAATTAAATGAGACGTCTCTGGAGTTGTTGCCGGTTAACAGCTCAATTGCTTTTGTTTGGAACTTAAACTTTCGTAAACTTCATTAGATTTATGAGCCACGTGCACTGCTACTTGCTTCTTTTTAGGACCTGTTTGGGAACAGCCAATTCTACTCTTTTGGGTGTCCAAATACCACGTTAACTTCCCTGTATATAAAATACACACTATATAACAATCAAGTACCTCACCTTTCCTTAAAAAAATCATCCACTTTGAGGTTTTGCAACGTCAAATGAAATTATTAAATTCAAGTAAAGTAGACAAAAGATCTTCTTAAGTCGAAGGATGGGACCAGAGGAGATTTAGTGGTGGCGACCTCTACGATAAGAATTTTAAAAAATGTAATTATTATATGTAAAAAAAAATTATACTCAACTTATATAGTCTTGCCACCACCAAATTTTTTTAATATACATTTCGTCACTGCTAGAGTAAAATTCTGAGTCCGTCTTTATTCTTGACACACCATATATATGCCTTAGAACAGGGGGACTGAGCCACCTAAGGACACATTATCTAGGTCCGATTTACTCAAACGAATTCAATTTTGTTCACTCACTTATTTACTAGTACTATTATTTAGCTGACGACCGTGTTAATTTTTTTTCTTGAAGTAGTATAATAGACCGACGAAGACCCTCATTACACGCCACGGTGTCGTGGAGAAATTATTGTTGCTTATGTTATTATCAACATAAAAATGAAAGAAAGTTACTCCACTTTTGACTGTAAAATAGAGACAGTAAACTAATTTAAAGATTGATCTGATTTTTCTGCATTTAGCTTTCTAATCTTGGCCTACGAATCAGGGTTGAACGTTTGGGCATGGAAACATATGCGTCTTTTCTACTGCCAAAGCCTTAAAAGTAGGAGAAAATGATGGTTCAGGACGTGTTTTGATAATTAATACCCGTCAATGGCATGCTAAGAATATTTGTTAATATTGAAAATGTCCTGAGTGGGTATTAATTATCAAAACACGTCATTCGCCATCATTTTCCCTAAAAGGTAGTATCCCATTTGCGCAGTACAAGATACTGAAAATCTCATTTGCAACTAAATAATTTGTGTAGTGGAGAGCAAAAATGAGTGCGAATGCTACGTGGTTAGTGGTTTTTGGTTCAACGGTCAAGGGTGTCGAGTTAATTTATGCACAACTTGACTAATCTGCTTCCCAATCTGATCAAAGGCAAACTATCCATGTCGAAACTAGAAGATTTAAAAGAAATTACCTTCTTACACCGAATCAAACTTTGGCTAATTATATGAGGAGCAAACTTATTAACCAACCTGACTGACCCTTGGAGGCTGACGTGGGTAGTCTATGATACCCTTCACTAAAGCGCATTTTGAAGCCCCACCAAGGAAGCAAAAACATTAGAAAAGGTCAGCCTCCACTAAAAGTGTACGTAAGTAAAATCAAATGTTACATATATTAATGTACGTAGGGTCCATAAAATCTCTTTACTTTTCTCATAAAATTTCTTCCCAAGAGATATTTTGTCGAGTTGCGCAACAATGGTTACAAATGATTTCAATTACCATGATTTTGTGTTCAGAGAGTATGATAGAACACATTTTTGCGCAACGAAATTGTGGATAGAGGGCTAATGAACGTGTGTCGATTTTTCTTACGTATAAGGACATTAGTCTTTATTTATTGGACTATTGGTGAACTGTATGAGTTCCACATTATGTACACATAGGTTGACATAGCTTTTATCTTTTTATACGCCTAAGGTGAAAGAATAAAACAAGTTCTAACACAGAGAAAGAGCGAGAATATCTACGTGAAGTGTCATGCATATGTTTATATTTTGTTGGGCGTTTTGTACAAGTTATATGGCTTTTATTTTAGCAATTGAATTATGGGTACACTTTTGTACCTAGAGATCGATGATGTAATACATCGTTTAGTCGAGTTCTAACACAGAGAAAGAGACACGTGAATTTATAAAGGGGGAGAAAAATAAAAAGAAACGTTCTTCAATGAAAGCAACAAGGACACATATCCATTAGCTTTGGGCCTCCAAACCCAACTCCTCTTTCGTGCATGGTCCTCAATACTCCCACCGTCCCTCCCCTGTTTTGTTTTACTTAGAGATGGCAATCGGGACGTTCAGAGCGGATATGAGGAATTTCGTATCCAATACCCGAACGGAGAGAGCAAGAAGAAACCATAACCGAATCATTCGGGGTTTGGGTAATCCCCGAACCAAATGACAATTGTTGTGGGTGGATCTAAAATTTTTGTCCGATTTCAGGTTCTTGGGGTGGGTTCTGATTGATGAGAGAGAGAGAGAGAGAGAGAGAGAGAGAGAGAGAGAGAGAGAGAGA
>BPLS01012845.1:13276-26034 GCA_019656275.1 Rhododendron kiyosumense | reverse complement strand
AATCTCTGTAAGCGTGTTGAAGATGGGTATCTAGGAACTCATTTGCAGAGCCAAATCTCAGTTACTCGCATCAGAGAGAGAGAGAGAGAGAGAGAGAGAGAGAGAGTGTATTCTAAAGTACACCAAAGAAATACAGGCTATACAAGGTCGATACAAAACTGAAGGCATGTCATAAAACTAGGGGATTATGCTCTACTTGAGAAGAAGAAAATATCAGTAGATCTCCAAAAATTCTCATTGGGCTATGCATTTCAAAAGGAATTCGTCCGAGTGCTCATACTCTAAAACCTCATTCAGTGAATAAGGATGACGCTTATCATATTTCTCAGACACCAGATGTTCTAAACCTTGAATCAGTCAGACTTTAGGTGAGCCCAATGCCCAACCTGGCTGGTAAGGGCTTATGTGCTGGGTTAATAGAAGGAAAAAGCTGCTAAGAAAAAGACAGAATATTAAGACAGACTCTATGGCTGAGTTGATTTCTTAATTAGGTGTTTCTTGGTTCAAGTACGAGCAACACATCTCAATCATCTAAGTATCTACCTGACTATCCATGTAATGGAAGTCTGAAGCTATGTTCAAAAACCATCATCTTTTGGCTGAAGCTTTTCAGAAAGCAATCGGAAATATTAGAACTATTTTACCTGGAATGCAGATCATACCAGTAAAAGGAACGGGAACGTGGTAAGCCACATGTATAAATTGTGAAATGCTAGGAGTAGGCTTCTATAGATATCAAAATTTACCCTTCCAAGGGATAAAACATTTAGTAAAATTAAGTATCATTTTCCAAATTATTCGCGCAAAATACTTTTTTAGGAACATAGTGACTGAATTTTGCAGTTTTCTCTCACCAAAATTCCATTCTCTCTAGATTTTTACATTAATAAGTAAATTTTTTGGGAAAAAATTTGTGGTCGCTTTGGATAGCTAAATTTACCGTTTTGGAATGGAAGTGTACCATTTTTCGGAACGTTCATATTGGTACACAATTCGCTAGGGTTGTAGCATTCCCTGGTAACATAGTATTAGAAAGCCCTTTCTTGGAGACATTTGTTTAAGAAAGCAACCATATCGATTGATGCCTTGGAGACTAAAGAGGATTGATGAATAACAAGAAGGAAACAGCAGTTCAAAATTCTTGGTCGTGTAAATATGGAATGCTTATGTGTATCCCAGGTACGATGTTCATAGAGATGCACGCATGGCTATTTTACTTAAATATATACTTTCTATGGGGGAGTAACTCCACACTAACTAATTAGGATACTTCACAATAAAAAATCAAACAAACTACAGAATCACTGGCAAGTTGCGTAAGATATTGGAGGAGAAAAATGATACTCCTACAATGCATTTTTTAGATATTACCTCCTCAGCAAATTTTATTAAAATGGTTGTCCGAGGTCGTTGCTGACCCTCTACAGGTACAAAATGTGCTGAAACTACTGCAGGAAAACCTGCGCTATCCAGAACACCCTTCAAACAGAAAAAAAAAATACATAAATTCAACAAATCTTTTAACAACATTTTAACAGTTAGTGATAATGACGGTAGGGCAGTACACACCCTAACTATTCCTGCCACAAAGGCCCCGCAATTAAATGTACCCATGTCTTTTGGTATCGAAATAAATCTGCAATGCAAACATACAGCATCAACTACACATGTATAGACAGTCTTACGCCAATGGGAAGTAACAGTCACCTATTCACAAGGAGCTCCTTCTCACTAATCATGTATTCATCTTCATGTTCAGTGCCCTTTTCAAGTGAGTCAGCTACCTGTACAATATCATAGAAGAAGTGGAAAGATGGTCAGATAGTGTGCGCAACTCACACAAAGTTTAGCCTCCATGTGTGAAACATAATGGAGGTAATTGAAGCTAAAGCAGTCACTACTCATGCTTGCCAGACAGCATCCTTCAAAACATGAGGAAGCATGGCTATCTGCAGACCATACCGACCTTTTCCTTAGCACAAGATTAAATGTTGCATGCATACTAAACACTTGCCACATATCGTTTAAACATTTCCATAGTTTTAAGTTTAAGGTCTGTAGTCCTAATATCTTCATCTCTTTCCTGGGTCAGAGGCTAGCAAAAGCAGATCACTTTCATGCCAAACAGCCTACTTTTCTTTGATTATAGGGCCGAGATAGAGCAGAAAGCAGTGGATTAAGCAGGCAGATGAAAACCGGGAAAAAAAAAAAAGAGATTAAAATTCTTCGATTAGAAGAGACTTTCAACAGTTAATGAAAACAGTAAGCTGAAATGGAACAAAGAAGACAAGAACAACAAACAAGCAAGAAAGAGCCAAAAGCATGAATACCAAAGCAGAAACTTGGGGGAGAGTGGGTGAAAACCAACTTCACAAGGGCTTCCTCAAGAACAACCACCCATAGGGAGTTCCACATACTGTGCCATTTGAGGAGCCTATTCAACCATTTCATGTTCACAAACAAATGCTGCCTCACTATCCAAGCCACTAAGAGGTTTAACCAGGACATCAAAAACACACAACCCAAGTCCTCATCTCAACCTTTGATTTTAACCAAAATATGCATCTTCGATTTAATGGTTCTTCATCGTTTGTGAGCACCTAAATTAAATCCTACTCAATAACCTAGACTATTCCTATTTCTCCAACATTTTACCAAGCACCGTTGAACAGTGATTGTGTCACGGCGAGAACAAGTTTCAACGTCTATAGTTACATATAAAACAAGTCTCAACACCCACTTCATCACCTTTTGGACAAGTCCATGCATCCCTTTTCTCCCTAAAGACTGACGTAAGCTCAATCAAACCACTAGAGAGAGAGAGACGTCTAATGTTGACAGGTCCATTTCACTCAACAGGTCTAACATGACAGAACCTGCTGCTGCCAGTAACGTAATAATGATAAATACACAAGATTGCAGTCCAAATTATTTCAGCAGTGGCTCTAAAACCACCTCAGTTAAGGTGGAGACACGTCATAGAACAATATCTCTAAATAAAACACATTTTAAACTTTCATGATCACGACGAAAATAAGCAGACAACCTCTCCCAATTATTGCACGTAGATGACAATGTTTTTGTTTTTTCTTTTGGATGACTCCAGCTGACGCGCACCTCAACAAATCTCTGGGGTACCAATCCCAATATCCACTAGTGGGAGCCCCAATGAAAGTCGAGGCAGATCCCCAAATAGACCAAAGGGGTATTGAATCTGAGACCTAGGAGGAAATAAACACATAAATCCCATGCCTTGACGACCAGGGCAACCCCTTGGCTTGGAGGTATATAACATGTAGCTACTGCTCTCGGTTGTAAGATTATTTCCACGGCTACAGGTCAGGCCAAGCATTCAAGAAATAGACTAATATACATCGCAAAGGTATGAATCCCTATGGGTCGTGTTCTTATCACAGGAATGCAGCTACACAGAACCTTCTTGTATCAGCAGTGTGGTTGTGGATATCACCAGAATCAAACACTGTGATGAGGTTGCTTTAATTTTATTTACTGCAGCACAACTTCGTTGGAAATACCATGACATTCTAAAGTTCTAGTTAGATGCTCTTAGTATAATTCCACCAATGTCCAGATTCAAGATTATTTAGTAAACTAAAACATGCTTTCATGTTTGATTAGAAATCTTCCTACATTTCATGACTCACTAAATAGGTTATGTGAAGACTATATGAATAGTAGAACATGCATAAATGATACTTCACAATTTAGCTCAAGGAGTAGGATGTCCTGTTTCTATGCTGCATACAAAAGGAGAGCAAGAAATCACTACCTTTCCAAACAACACCTTCCATACTGTGCTGTGTACGAAAGACAAGATGCCCAACAATCGTGTCTCCCTTCTGTTTCCCTACAACATGAGGTTTACTTATTACTGCCACATAAATAAAACTTGTACATGCCTGCCTGTTTCAAAAACCATAAGTTAAGTAAATAAATATAATGTGAAAAGACACGATAACTAATTTCCACGAAACTATGGCTCAGGCATATAATTCCTACCAGTTTCCGTGCAACTCCTAGATGCAAAATTGGTATGCACAGGCAAACTCCAAGAAGTCCAAAACCGAACACAGAAAATCCATTTAAAAACTTTAAATTAACACCAAAGTGTTAGAGAAAAAATATGCCAGCAAAAATTGCAAAGAAAAAAAAAAGTAATTGCTTACGATGATAACTTTGAGAGAAAAATGTCACCTTCAGCAATCACAAAAGGTAAGTGAACAGGTAAAATGACAATGACAATACAGTCTTAGTTGTCCATTGTCAGGTGGGTTCCTTTATCTAAAGCTTCAAAGCCAAAATCCTGGAATCCCAATCAATGAACAAAAGGCTAAAACCAATGTCACGTTGAAATCCCATGTTGACACAACCCAAAAGATTAGGAGCATACCAACCCATATGTCACTGAATTCGTCGTAAGAAGCTTTCTTTACATAACGGAACTTTTTGGCAGTAATTGAACAATTATATTATGTGATGGGTGTAAACTTGCAGAATGGACACTGTCCCAAGTCCAATATGATTTAGATGTTGCACATGCTACTTATGAGCTAAGAGAGATCAAATACTATGTACCTTTAATTATCACGTACTCTACTTTTACCCCATCATACTGTTTTGCACTTCTTGAAATGGCTTGAAAAGCATACCGTCACATTAAATATTCCAGTTGAGAATGAAACCCATCGTGCATACCTTTTCACGATGGCAAAGAAGTTCCAATACCCTTGCACCAACAGAATAGCCTGCATCCTCCAACCTGCCCCACATCCGAGAACAGTACAGAATGTCCAATTGGGTTTAGAAATACAGTGGAACTTGGTCCCCCCAAGAATCTGTATCATCAAAGGGAGTCATCAAAATGCCAGTGTGGTGAGGATTGAATGATTACCTTCTTTCCAATTCTGTGATGTTGTCGACTTGGGTTTGATTGTACTGAACAAGCTCCGAAAACAAGAACGAAAATGCACTCAAACTGACCTGTAAGAATTCAAGAAAGATGAAATAAATTCAACCAACACACATAATGCGTTTGCCAGTATGTTTGCTTGTACATCCTCTCAGTTCCCTTCCATAAAAAATTAAAATTTCAAACTCATTATCAACATCAACATTCTTCTGAACCTAAAATATCAAGAAAACCCAGTTCAGCTGAACTAAAATCTTGTGTGTCTCACTGATCTGTGCCAGTAAGAAAAATAAACACATCAACATGTTAGTTTTTTCCTATTAGTGTGGTCCACTAGCCTCCACGTTTTGTGCATGTGGGACTCCACTATGAGATAAGCCAATGAAGTGATATGGTTCGTTACGATAACTAATTAGAATTATAGATGAAGGAAAACTCTTGATAATAAAAGAGACCTTGATGGACTAGGTGTCTTTTAATAATTATCTCTAAAGCCCTCTTCTCTCTTCTATAAAAGGTAGAATACCCATCCCTTATTCCAACGGTTTTTCCATCAATTAAAGTACTGGGTATTCTAGAAAAGTAGAGACAGAGAGAAGAAGGTGAGCCAAGAATTAAGGTGTTTCTAATTAAGGGGTTTATTCCTTCTAATCTCGATGGCCAACAAAGGAACGTTATTTATTATTCTTGAGATGTGTTGAATTCAAGATCCTGTTATTTCTGTTTTCTGCATAATAGTTTTAATACAGATTTAGATTTACACAACATTCTTCTGAACCTAAATATCTCTTGTTGTGTGTGTCACTAATTTGTGCCCTAACATATCAAGAAAGCCCAATTCATCTGAATCTTTTCATCTTCTCATTTAAACCAAAACCAAGGCTCAATAGTTTTTTTCCCCTTATTCTCATCAGCAACCAAATGTGGCACCCGGTCCAGAAATCATCTGGGTGTACCCAGATCTCAAAAAATTGGAAAACATCAATTATTGTATCGCGGAATAAGATTGGAAATCAATCGTGATGGGTACCTCTCAAACGTCAGGGATTGTACACAGTTTCAGCCATATATGCATAAAACTATGCGGATTAAGAGAGAGAGAGTGTGTGTGTTTACCTCTTGTTTGCCCTTGCTGAGGGGCTTGTCGAGGACGTTAGTGTATTGCTTGATCTTCCCCACTCCGATCATCCTTCCCTCCCTTCTTCACTTCTCTTTCCCTCTCACTCGAATCTAGGAGATTTGCCACAAGAGAATGGTTACTTTTGCACAAATAGTTTTACAATAATTTTGTGGGTACCGATCAACCTTGAACCCAAGTGCACGTATTGGCATGCGGGGCCATTTACGAGTTTTGATCCAAATTGTTTATTAATTTTCAAATATTTTTTCAAATGATTTCATTAAAAAATCAGTTCAATCTAATAATTACAAATGCTTGATTCAATGTATCAAATTACCAACTTTTCATTGATTCAGAATAAATGAAAAGACTTAGGTAGTGTTTGGTTGGGAGTTTAGTTTAGTTTAGTTTTGGTAGTGGGTGGAGAGAGAAATAGAGTAATAATTGAAAATAGGGGTAATGATTGGAGAGAGGTAGAGAGAGATGAGAAAATAATAATTGAAGAAATATGGTAATGATTGGGAAAAGAAGTAAGATAATGATTGATTTCCAAAACTAAAAATAAAAGGCAACCGAACAAAGCCTTAAAAGCCCATTTGGTACTATGGTCCCTCAGAGCATCTCTAGTAGTTGTGTTAAAATTTGTGTGTATATGACGTAAGTGTATAAAGTGGGTCCCTATTTTTGTTTGTTAAGAGTGTATAAATTTAAAGAATGAATGTGTGTTGTTGTGCTATAGTTAGCCTCGTTTGATTCACAGATTAAAACAGACAGGATTAATCCTGAATTATTTGTCCTAGTACTAATTTAGTCCTGAATCCTATACAATCCCCTGTTTGATTCGCGTAGGATTAAAATTGGGATATCCCATGCTGAGTCCAATCCCATGTTTGGTTCTGTCACTAAATTTCGGGATTAATTTCAGGACTATTTCTCTCTCCCTCTCTCTCAAGCATTCCAACCAATTTCTGGGCATTCCAATTATCAGTGATCATTCTACAAGCAATTAACCATGCCTAGTACTTGATTTTCAATTATCAGTGATAAAATTGTATTTTACTTGTCAAAATTGCCACAGAACATGGAGTAGTTCACACCATACTTTCATAAATCGTACAGTATTTTTCTTTACTAGATGGAAAAGAGAAAAATCAGTAACCAAAATTCCTCCCGTCAGTCCATTCGTTCAAACCAAAATAAAAATAGAAACAGATCGAACGAAAGCCTAGGGCTTCAAATCGAAATCTGGTCAAAAACCTAGATTTCGAAATCCATTTGGTCGAAAACATAGGGTTTCAAATCGAAATCTAGTCGAAAACCTAGATTTCAAAATCTATTTGGTCGAAAACCTATTTCGAAATATATTTGGTCGAAAACCCAGTCGAAGACTCCAAGAAGAACAAGAACAGAAGAAGAAGATCGAACAGACGAAGAGAAAAAAGAAGAAGAACAGACGAAGAAATACCTGCTTCGATTATGGAGATCGCAAGATCGGTCTTCTCCTCGCAGCCAATAACTCAGGGGTAGAGAGAAGAGAGAGAGAGGCGCGTAACGATGAAGATCGAGGAAGAACACAGTACGATAGCTGAGGGTTTTGTTTAAAACGATGGCATTTTTGCAATTACCTCCAACTTCCTTCCGCGTCTTCTATCCGGGATAGAACAGTCCCTACCCCCCATGGGATAAAATAGGGATGGGCATATAGGGCCCGTTCGGACGGGGGTTTTGCCCTGTTAGTACGTGGGCCCAGGCATAAGTACTGGTTTGGGAAACAAAAAGGAACGGTTTTTCTTTTCGGCTAAATAAGTCATTTGGTTTATTTTTTTGTTATTATTTAAAAAAATTTCGTATTTTTAAATTTTTCGTCAATTTTTTAAAATTATTGCATCGTCATGACGAGAGGAATCTAAAAAGTATAAAATTACGATCGAAACCTAATTTTTTTAAATAAAGACAAAAATAAGCCAATTTTTTCGTCTTCATTAAAAAAAATTGAATTTCGATATTAATTTTTTATTTTTTTAGATTCCTCTCGTCATGATGATGCAATAATTCCCAAAAAAATTGACGAAAAACTAACAAATACAAAAAAAATTTGAATAAGGATAAAATTAATAAATCAGTTGACTTATTTAGCCGAATGAGGTCCCCTCCTTCCTAATACCGGCAAGGAAGGGCTTCGGCGATATAATTTTCGACTGGGTTTCGAGCTATCAGAAAATAATACCCCTAATCCCCCTAAAAATGACAATTCCACCCCTGTTTATCCCTCTTCTCTCACCCCCAGCTTGCCATTTCTGTCGCCTTTTGTTCGAAGAGACAAGTGGGAAAGCTGTGCAAAAGCAAAACAAAAAAACAAAAATTAAGTGTTCCAAATTTCAATCCGTTTGAACTGATTTAAACGGATTAAAAAGTAGAGCACTTAATTTTTCAACCTCTTTAGACAGTTTATATATTAAAAAATATAGTTAAAAAATTAAGTACTCTAAATTTTCAATCCGTTTGAATCAGTATGAAGATCTTATTTCTCTGATCATTTTATCCTAAAAGGTCATAATTAATTTTTGACTCTAGGGTTCTCGTTGGTTAGCCCGAAGAGATATTTGGATCTACGACTTTATTAAGACTAATCAACGAGAGCCTTATAGTCAAAATTTAATGATGACCCTTTAGAATTAAATGATCAGAAAAATAAATCTTTCCACCTATTCAAACGGATTGAAATTTGGAACACTTAATTTTTTTTTCTCAGCTTGCCCAAACCAATCCTTGCAACTTGTGCACATGAGAATTGATAACTAGTTTGATTGACACATTTCCAACTACCAAACAATGTGGTATTTTTTTTAAAAAAACATAATTTTTAAAAAAAAATTGTTAGTAGAAATAAATATTACGGCTTAAATTGTGAAAGAATAATTAAATTTGCAATTATATATAAAACGTAATACATAATTAATTTAGGGACTGCACAAGGGCAAAAGGCTCATTTGATAACTTTTTACATCATCCACCCTTCCTTATACCCCCTATTAATCCTCTATCCAAACCAAGTACTATTTAATCCCTCTTCTCTAATATCTCATCCAAAAAACCTACTCCCTCCGTCTCTTTTTAAGTGTCATGCTTCGTAATTCCAACTTATTAAAAAGACATCATCATTATATTTTTCACATCAACTTTTTCCTCAATTTTTCCTACTTACCCATCATCATTACACTTTTACTCACTAACTTTTCAAAATGAAATCTACTTTTAGGGACAACATAGACAATGCACCAACTTTTACCCACTAATTTTACAAAATGGACACTTATTTAGGGACAGTCCAAAATGGAATACCGGACTCTAAAAAAGGGACGGATGGAGTACTATTTAATTTCCCCTCCATAAATATCACATCAATGTGAGTCATCCCTTATTAACTAATACCCCTTATTATCTTATCTCTCTTATTAACTAATACCTCCAATTCTTTCCCCACATCCAAACAGGCCGATAGGGATAGAAATTGTCTGGTATTAACAATCCTAGCTCCTCAAGCGGGAACCAAACAAGGGAAAATGCGGGATTAGGCGCTCGTAGTCCAATTCCATGCGCCTAATCCCTAAATCAAACAAAAGAGAAATATTGGAGTGCAATTATTAAAAGTGGAGTACCAAAATCAATTATCTAAAAGAATTTATCTGCTAATAATAGAGGGTCGGAGAGACAATGTACTCATCAGTTGTACCCAAGGGAGTCAAAATGAAATTTTCCCTTTATTGAATTTATAATGACAAAAGCAGTTAGTTTAATTTCTCATACAAACGCAAAATAGTATGTCTTTTTTTTTTGTTTTGTTTTTTAGATTCAAATAGTATGTGTCTCTTTTTTATTGGATCCACAATATGTGAGTGTATTTCAAGAAAGCCTTCAGCACTTACAACGGTTTCCATCCAAACAAGCGTTCTACTCATAGCACGAAAGCAAGAAAAAAAATTAAATCTATTATGTTTAATATTTTTTTTGGAAAGTATAATGTTTAATATTTTTTACAATCACTCGTAAAATCTTGTTATATTATTTATTCCTCTATATTTATGATTTAATAGTAAATGTAAAAGTTTGAATGTCATACTTGAGCATTAAAAGGAAGTTGAAAGTACTTTTCTAACTTTTTATATTTAACTTTTGGTATTTTGCAAAGTGAAGAAAAAAAAGAAAAAAATTGAATTTTATTTGAAGAATGCCACATAGGAGAGAGAATTAATGAGATAACTTGATTTTACTTTTGAAACCTACATTTGCTTAGTAGATACTATCTCTATTATAAAACAGAAGGGTGTGGGGACAAATTGTTAGAACGGCTTAGATTCATTTGATCCAAAGGCTGTAGTGCATCCTCTCACTTTCCGGTTAAGTACCATGGTTTTCACTTAAATCACACAACTGCCATCCCCTTCCAACATGGATGCATAGTGCCGTAGGTACGAATTAGCACTAGTGGATATATACAATGAAAAAGAAACACACAGCCAAAACCTGCAATTAAAGATAAATAAGAAACACGAAAAGGGGAGATAATTAAAGCCAGAATCCAAATACGAGTCTAATGCTTATTTCTCACCGAAAGCAAGGTTTGGGGCACGAGGAGTTTGCAATCACGACAATCAATCACCCAAAGCTGGCAAATAACCCAATCAAAGTTTCTATAGAGCACGGATGGAAACCCTCCACATATCTGATCTTTAAAAGCCAACGCCGACTGGCTCAAGGCAATGAGAGTACACCGACAAAGTCATGGAGCCCTCCTGCCGCCACAAAAGCCAGATGCCACTCCAGGACAAGCCCCTGTTGTCATAGTAGGCTTTGGATGTAGAAAAGCGACCTTGATGAAATCAACAACCACACGACCATGGCGAGCACAAAACCAAATCTAAGACCTCAACACTAATCTAAAAAGAACCAAGAAAATTATTACCCACCCCATCATCTACCAGATCAAGAAAAACTAAATTAGGAAAATCGTCGAACTGGGGAGACCAGAGACAGAAATCATCAATCAAACAAGAAAAATTACAATAAAAACCCAAAGCCTATCCTTAACATTATTGTCCGTTGTTGGCCACCAGTTTCCAGATCTGAGCAGATTAAGAGGAGATGGACCGGAAACAAACCCACAGGCCACCACCAGAGCTTGAGATGCTAGGGCCTAAACGCTGGAGCTTGAAAGTGCCGCTCATCTAAGCTTAATCTAGCGCAATACAGAAAAGGATATACACAAACAGGCGAAGAGGAGAGACAAGGAGGAGGGAAAGGAAGAGGAGGCAGCCCCTTCCCCCAGACCAAAACCCTAGTTGCAGCTGTTTAGAGAGAAGAGGAGGGCCAATAGTATGTGTCTATCATCATCGATTCTTAAATACTACCTCCGTCCCAAAATGTTTGTCCGGTCCACAAAATGGAAACTAAAAAATAATGCATTTCAAAATATTCAATTTTTTTCATAAATTTAAAGAACTCATCGATACCTAGTGAATTATTGAAAAAAATTGGAGTTTTTCTTGCAAAAATTGTATTATTTTTATGTCCTCGTTTTGCGAACCAGACAAATATTATGGGACGGAGAGAGTAATAAAAACTGCATATTGGGACCTAACCCATGTACACTTACTATAGTGAGAATTTGCACTTTCACCTTCTGTACTTTGATGAATTTGCAGAACATCTTCTATACTCTATTTTTAGCCACTTACTCCCTTTGTACTTTTGAGTAAAGTGCAACTGTTAACAATTCCATTAAGTTGGACGATAAAATGAATAATGGGAGTTTTTCCTCCAAAACGACTTCCATAATTCTTAAAATAACCCTGCAAGCCAATTATAATGCTCATGAACCTCCATTTGCCAAAAACAGAGCATGCAAATCCCCTACCCTTAACCCATTATCTCTTTCATCACAAAATTAAAAAAATCCCACTTTTTAACTGAGTTTACACTAACATATGCAATATACATTTACTTTACTCAATCTACACATATACACATGCAATATATGTCAAATACATTAAACAAAACCTGTATTTCATGCATATACAATCCTAAGAAACCATGTATTGGGTGAGAGAGACCGACTGATGAAAAGAAAGAGAGTGGAGAGAGAAAATAAAGAGGCTGATGAAATGAAAAATGGCGTAGACCCATTTTTTACAATTTTTTGGTCATATAACTATAATACTAAAAATACCACAACACACATTCATTCTTTAAATTTATAAACTCTTAACAAACAAAAATAGGGACCCACTTTATACACTTTACGTCAGATAACACATAAATTGTAACACAAAGACTAGAGATGCTCTAAGGGACCATAGTACCAAATGGGCTTTGAAGTCTTTTCATTGATTCAGAATAAATGAAAAGTTGGTAATTTGATACATTTAATCAAGCATTTGTAATTATTAGATTGAACTGATTTTTTAAAGAAATCATTTGAAAAAATATTTGAAAACTAATAAACAATTTGGATCAAAACTTGTAAATGGCCCCGCATGCCAATATGTGCACTTGGGTTTAAGGTTGATCGGTAGCCGCGGAATTATTGTAAAACGATTTGTGCAAAAGTAACCATTCTCCTGTGTCAACTCTCCCATATTCAAGTGAGAGAGAGAGAGAGAAAGAAGTGAACAAGGGAGGAAAGGATGATCGGAGTGGGGAAGATCAAGC
>BPLS01012845.1:0-13266 GCA_019656275.1 Rhododendron kiyosumense | reverse complement strand
AATACACTAACATCCTCGACAAGCCCCTCAGCAAGGGCAAACAAGAGGTAAACACTCTTTCTCTCTCTCTCGAGATCAAGAATACACTAACATCCTCGACAAGCCCCTCAGCAAGGGCAAACAAGAGGTAAACACACACACACACACACACACACACACACTCTCTCTCTCTCTCTCTCTCTCTCTCTCTCTCTCTGTGTGTGTATAGGTTTATGCATATATGGCTGTAATTGTGGACAATCCTTGACGTTTGAGAGGTACCCATCACGATTGATTTCCAATCTTATTCCGCGATACAGTAATTGACGTTTCCCAATTTTTTGGGATCTAGCTACACCCAGTTGATTTCTGGATTGGGTGCTGTATTTGGTTGTTGATGAGAACAGGGGGGAAAAAACTGTTGAGCCTTGGTTTTGGTTCAAAATGAGAAGATGAAAAGATTCAGTTGAACTGGGTTTTCTTGATATGTTAGGGCACAGATCCGTGACACACATAGCAAGAGATATTTAGGTTTAGAAGAATGTTGTGTAAATCTATATCTGTATTAAAACTATTATGCGGAAAACAGATATAACAGGATCTTGAATTTAACACATCTCAAGGATAATAAATAACGTACCTTTGCTGGTCATCGAGATTAGAAGGAACAAACCTCTTAATTAAAAACACCTTAGGGTATGTTTGGTTGGATGGAATCAAGGTTGGAATGGTGTAAGTGGAGAAAACAAATAACCTAGAACAGCACTGTTCTGCAACGGCTTCTCGTGTAGTTCGATCGGAACCCTAATGTCTTCGCCGAAACCCTAATCTGCAAAATAGACGAGGGGTGAGCGCACCTTTGCCTCTCGTGGCAAAGACCCTCTAATACCTAAGTTAGTATCTCGTACCGTAGAAAAACCCTAATTATCAATAGGAAAGTGTAGAATAAGTGTTATTTTCTGCGTCCCTTTTACCTCTAGATTAACCTTGTTTATATAGGCATACGTATGCTTACCGCCCAAGCATCCTTGTTACCGTGGGTTTCCTATCACGTATCAGAAAATCATGATCCTTTGGATTCTCGTTCCCTTATCTTTTTATTGCCTTAGTTTTTTTAGGACTCATTTCCATGACTGGCAGAATATCCCATTCCCATTGGATATCTTTCCTAGATCTTACATTCTCGGGATCTTATTCTTTACGGGATATGTCACGCCCCGCCCCGGAACGACATCCGAAGTGGGCCCGAACCGACACGGTCACGTGGCATTCCACACAGAAGACCAAGCCACACCTCACAACCTGACAGAATAAATACCGAGCGGAAGACTTAACACCTTAAAACGTAAAAGTGTCAATGCATCGACTGACCAATCACAACCTCACATAATTAAAGCAAATCACATCTTACTATTATAGAACCTCAACAACCGAACAACTCATATGAAACCCATATAACTTAAACGTTCAAAATCCCTTAGTTACAATATACACAATCAACTTCCAAATTCACTTTCTACAAACTAGATCGTTCATCAACAATACTCGAAGCTAATCCAAATTCACCCCAACATGCTGACCAGTAGTGGACCCACTCTAAGCATCATGCTACCTGGCAAATCAAAAAGGAAAGCCAGAGTGTGTGAGATATAGAAGTGCTTGATACAATATCACAATACTCAAAGGACTATTAACATGAATATGAAATGTCAACGTAATTAAAACACTCAATTGTAAACAATAGTTATAACCACCACATCCTCCAAACTCAACAACAATAACCAACAAGTATCCACATGTAAATAATGCAAGGAAAACAAGCGTGAACGTAAATCACACAATGTACAGTGGCACGTCTACCATATTCCTATGTACCCAAGGTATTGTGTCTCACACACCATATTTCCATTCACCGTTAAATAGACGGCACGATCCACGATATGGTGTGACTCACTCCACAATCCTTTAGCAAGTACAATCAACACACAACATGCATATTCATCACCCAAGCATGCATATCAATAGCCAAATCTCGGTTAGCATGAGATACCATCACGACCACCACATTATCTTTTTAACGATAATCATATCAAAAGCTAAACCACAATTAGCAAGATATACGCTTACCACCACAGCCGTATCTTATTGAGAAGGACCGTATCAAACACACTCACCTTTGATTCGACTAGAGTATGCCAAACTTATGGTTTCGGCACATCCCATTTGACCGGCTCGTTACCTAATCACAAGCTAACTCATATTAGCATTCGCATCCCTTGGAATGTCTAAGCAAATACATGATAACACCCCTTAACTTTCCTAACACGCTAACACATATCAAAACGTTAACAAAGTCACCTACCATCTCATAAAACATACAAACTGATATCCATTACCAAGTTGTGAAGCTAACCAAGTATTAAAGGATGTCCACCAAGTATAAACATGCCACTTTAAAGACCTATAAGTGTCCCCAAGCACGCATAGTGCTCAAACATAACATAAACCTAAAATCGGTAAAGAATCTTATGCCGTTCCACCGTATTCTGACCATAACTTCTTTTAGGATTAGATTTAGGTCATGGAACCACCACCATTGGAAAGTACGTTTTCAGTACATCAATTTCAATATAAAATTTGCCCAAAACGGAGTCTGGATGAAAAAGTTATGCTTATTTGAAATTTTCCCAAAAATGCTGATTTTCAATTTCTACCGGTAGGACATTTTTCCTATCGGTAGGAAACCCCAAAATCACGAAAATGGCACCACTAGACAGCGTTCTACCGGTAGGGACCAAACTTCTACCGGTAGGACCTATATTTCGCACAGAAAACTCCATTTTTCGAGTTCTAAACAACTCAACCTCCTCCACACCTCAAAACACATCTAACACTCATCAAAACTTCACAAAATCACATTCAAACTCTTAGAACTCAAGGACTACTCCAAGAACATCAAACCCCATAAATCAAAACAAGTTCTAAACACCAAATTCAAGGGATTTAAGACCGGATTCTTAATTTCTCCAAGAACTCCAACCCACATCCAAATTAACCCGAACCCATCTATTCTAGGCTCGAATTCAACCTCCAAACATATGAACTCAACATAATAAACATGAAATCAAATACAAGAAAGCATGAATTACCATGTTAGAGTTTCAAAAGTAAGCTTAGCAAGATCAACCCTACGTTTCTTCTTTTTCTCTTCTTCTTCTTCTTCTTCTCCTCTTGTCGTCTCTTTCTCTCTCTCTCTCTCTCTCTCTCTACGTATACAAACAAGACAGAGCAAGGGAGATATATCTCCCAAAATATCCTGAGGATATTTTGATTAAACCCAAAGTAAGATTATCACATGCAAGCGGAACCACGTCCTAACTTATGCTCCGACCAATAGCATTTAATTAAATACCCATCAAATATGAATTAACCCCGCAAACACATAATTCAATTAAAATATGAGTTTAAAATACTAAATATTTGGGACGGGTATTACAGGATACCACCGTTCTGGAACATTCTAGAGTGCTCTTGCCGTTTTAGCATTTAAGGCTACTTTCTCAATAGTTCTTTCCCTGTTCAGCCACCTCATTGCCGAACAATCCATCTGGACCAATGACTTCACATGTTACTGGTCTTTATCAATTATTTGGACCAATGACTTCTCATGTCTTTTGTCCTTATATGCCGAACAGACTGCCTGGACCAATGACTTCTCATATCACTGATCCATATCGCCGTTCAACGCCCTACCTGGCAGTATGACCTGTCTCATTTACCATGTGCTCCCATATATCACGTGTTCGGCTACTAATTGTATCTGTTCGGGAATACCTCCCTACAAGTGGAATAGTCATTCAAATGACTTAATTATTCCAATGTTTAGCTCACCATTGAATAATGGAATGATGATTCTAAATTGAATAACTATTCACCTTAGTAAATGAATTGTCATTCCATCCAAAAAATTAAGGAATTATATCATTCCATTTTTTTGTTACACGAAAATTACTAGTGTCACTCCAACATTCACTATTGTCATATCAAAAATTACTATTGCCCCTTCAAAAAATGCTATTGCCACTCCAAAAATTACTATTGTCACTCCAAAAATTATTATTGCCACACTATTCTATTGGAGATGAGAATGACTATTCCTAAACACAACCAAACATGAGAATGGGAAAGATAATTCCATTCTCAATTCCTCCAATTCTATTCCTATTCACATTCCATTCCATCTAACCAAATGCACCCTTAGTTCTTGGCTCACCTTCTTCTTTCTGTCTCTAATTTTCTAAAATACCCCAGTACTTTAATTGATGGAAAAACCATAGGAATAAGAGGTGGGCATTCTACCTTTTATAGAGGAGAGAAGAGGGCCCTAGAGATAATTATTAAAAGACACGTAGTCCATCAAGGTCTCTTTTATTATCAAGAGTTTTCCTTCATCTATAATTCTAATTAGTTATCGTAACCATATCACTTCATTGACTTATCTCATAGTAGAGTCCCACATGCACAAAACGTGGAGGCTAGTGGGCCACACTAATAGGAAAGTCCATCAAGCCAATTGTGATGCAAAGTGTATTTCTTCAAAATATGCATTTTGTTTAAAACGACTTGAGTGGGCTCCACACAAAAAACTTTGACACATGATCACGGATTTAAAATAGCCAATAGGTTCAAACCAATTAAAAACTTTAATACTGTGATTAATTCAGACCACTAATATAAGTCATAGCGGCTGTATACCATCATGCCATATATTCCCTTCTATGCACCACACCATTGATAACCTCCACTAACCAAGTCCATAATAGGAAAAATATCGTTATTTAGGCTGTAATGCCTAGCCCCTGTAATTTGTCTTGTCAAGACATTTCCTGTTGAACATCAACCAAAATAATATGTGCACACATAATTGGAAACAGGAAAATCAGAAACAAATTTTTATTTACGCTAAACAGTGTCACACACAATAACCACTCAATTAAGAGTTGTTAAAAGACTCATCCTGACAACATGTTATAAGTCTTTGGTGACAATCCTTCGTTAACAGATCAACAATCATAAGAGTAGTAGTCAGTCAATTTTCAATTGACACTTGTCGTTTCTGGGCTTGTTCTCTAACAACCAAATACTTTACTCCCATGTGCTTGGAATCACTTAAATACTTGACATTCTTAAAGAATAAAAATGCAGTAGTAAATCTTTATTTGGTCTGGCAATTGAGTCGACAACACCAAGACCAAAAATGAAGTTATGCAATCATAAACATGACATGTGACCTCAAAGCACGCCACAAATTCGGTTTCCATTATGGATGAAACAGTAAGCTATAGAATACTTCACACATTTCATGAGATTGCTCCAGCATTTAACAGAAAGAAAAATAAATGATAATATTTACTTTTTGCTATCAAGACAACCAACAAAATCTAAATCTGAGTATCCAATCATGTCAAATGATTTGATTTTTTATAAGTAAACATATAGTCTTTGGTTCCTCATAATCTTATTCACTGCTTTCCAATATTCCATTCCTGGATTACTTTGATAGCTGCCCAGCATCCCTATTGCAAAACTAATATCCGATCCAGTGCAAGTTTAAGCATACATCAAACTCTCTAATGCTGATGCATATGGAATTTCATCCATTTGCTTTCTTTCTAAGTCATTCTTTGGGTACTGGCTTTCATTAAATTTATCACCTTTGATAATGGGCGATCTCGATAATCGAAGTAGGTATTTCTTCATCTGTTCTTCTTTTTGTTTCTCTTCGTCTGTTCGATCTTCTTCTTTCTTCTTCTTTTGTTCTTGTTCTTCTTGGAGTCTTCGACTGGGTTTTCAACCAAATATATTTCAAAATAGGTTTTCAACCAAATAGATTTTGAAATCTAGGTTTTCGACTAGATTTCGATTTGAAACCCTATGTTTTTGACCAAATGGATTTCGAAATCTAGGTTTTTTGATTTCGATTTGAAGCCCTAGGTTTTCGTTTGATCTGTTTCTATTTCTATTTTGGCTTGAAGGGAGGAATTTTGGTTACTGATTTTTCTCTTTATTTTCCATCTAGTAAAGAAAAATATTGTACGATTTACAAAAGTATGGTGTGAACTAATCCATGTTCTGTGGCAATTTTGACAAGTAAAATACAATTTTATCACTGATAATTGAAAACCAAGTACGAGGCATGGTTAATTGCTTGTAGAATGATCACTGATAATTGGAATGCCCAGAAATTGGTTGGAATGCTTGAGAGAGGGGAAGAGAGAAATAGTCCTAAAATTAATCCCGAAATTTTGTGACAGAACCAAACGTGGGATTGGACTCAGCATGGAATATCCCAATATTAATCCTACGTGAATCAAACAGGGGTTGTATATGATTCAAGACTAAATTAGGTGTCGTTCCGTTTTCTTTTTAAATCTTATTTGAGTAAATTACAGTAAACCCCCCTCAACTAACCCGAATTTTCACTTAACCCCCTCCGACTACAAAACTCAACAGTGTGCACCCTCTAGCTATCCAGAATTGACACTTAACACCCTTTTGTTAGGTCTCCGTAGGAAAAATGCACCGACGGCCGTCTCCGGCCACCGGGCGGTCGATCCGAGCCGTCCAAAAAATTTTAAAAAAAAAACCGAGTGGGATAAAGCGGGAATCAATGGCATCCAACGTGTGTAGGTGCTCGATCCAAACGCCCCAAGAATTTAAATGGGGTGTTTAGATTGAGCACCTACGCACGTCGGATGCCGTTGATTCCCCCGTAAGCCCACTCGGTTTTTTTTTTTAAAATTTTTGGATGGCTCGGATCGGCCGCCCGGTGGCCGGAGACGGCCGTCGGTGCATTTTTCCTACGGAGACCTAACAAAAGGGTGTTAAGTGTCAATTCTGGATAGTTAGAGGGTGCACACTGTTGGGTTTTATAGTCAGAGGGGGTTAAGTGAAAATTTGGATTAGTTGAGGGGGGTTTACTGTAATTTACTCATCTTATTTTTCAAAAAAAAAGTAATTTCAAGTTTAAATATAATGAAAATGAAAAATAATTTTTGCACCGTTTCAAAAATCTCAATGAGATCCATCAAACAAGATTTATATTGGTAGAAAAATTATTTGCGTAAACACATAATTTTTAAGCTTAAAATTATCTCATTTTCTAAGAGTTCCTATTTTAAAAAACCGGAATGGAGCAGTGCTAGGACAAATAATTCAGGATTAGGTGGTGTTCCACTTTCTTCAAATAGAACTTTTTAGAAAAAGAAAGTAATTTCAAACTCAAATATAATGAAAATGAAAAAAAAAAATTTCAATTTTTTTTGCACCATTTAAAAGATCTTAATGAGATCTATCAAATAAGATCCATATTGGTGGGAAAATTATTTGAGTAAACACATGATTTTTGAGCTTAAAATTATCTTTTTTTCAAAAAGTTACTTTTCCAAAATACTGAAACACCTCCTATTCCCATAACTATTAATCCTGTCTGTGTTTGTTTTAATCCCTGAATCAAACGAGCCCTAGGCCATAAATAACCGGAGGCCTTCAGTTGGTCGCAGGAGAGAGAGAGATGTCGTTGGTGTGGTTGGAAGCAGCACTTCCTCTCGGGATCATAGCGGGCATGCTTTGCGTCATGGGAAATGCTCAGTACTACATCCACAAAGCCGCCCACGGCCGGGTAATCCCTATCTACCTTTCATTCCTATATATACACACGTTTGTTCCCATCTGTCTCCGTATATGTATCTTAAATCAGTTCATCGAATCCTTTATTCTTGCATAGATCTGTTTTGTTTTGTTTTTTGCGTTGGAATCAATCGGCTGTTGATCTCATTTTTTTGTTGGTTTTATATGGAAAATTGCAGCCGAAGCACATTGGTAACGATGTGTGGGATGTGGCCATGGAGAGGCGTGACAAGAAGCTCGTGGAGAAACTGGCTTCTTCCCCAAATTAGGTCCCCCAGTTGCGGTAGTGTTTTCTCGTAATTTTCTCTTTAACTTCAATAATTTCAGTTTCTCAATTGCTAGCCCTCTCTTTCCTATTTATACCGTCAATTTTAGGGTTTTGGTTGGCGCAGTATAAAATCAGTTTTGTAAGGCTTGATCTTTGATGCTGGAACTGTAAATAAGGAAAAGGGTAATGTTAATGCCAAAATTTTAGTGCGTAAAAGACTTGCATCTTTTGCAAAGTACAAGGCTCTAATGCACTGAAACTCGAAAAGGTGATCCCCGAGCCTAGAGAAAGAGCTTTTATGTACCAATGTATGAGGGACGGATTAACTCGATGTCATAGGCTTTCACAGATCCTAGCATCTAGGGTAAACTTCTGCTTTATTTCGTGGATGTCTATATTACTATACGATAGTCATAGGCTTTCACAGATCGTAGCATCTAGGGTAAACTTCTGCTTGATTTCGTGGATGTCGATATTACTATACGATATTGATGGCTGACTTTCCATGGCTAGGGGTTCTTTTGGTGCAAACTTCTAGCCATATAAGAAACAATAGTACTGCTTAGAGAAAGCTATAGGTAGATGTATTAAAACAAACATTCACCCCTTGGCTGTTTTTGGATAGCAGGAATCCAAAAATAGAAACGGTTATCTCATTCTTAGGAATGTCATTCACAGTAATGTGGATCATTGATAATTTCATTCAGGTGATTGGTTGACATAGAAATGCTATCCAGGAAGAAAGACACATCATATTCAAGTATTTGGTTTGGCCCTTAAGAGCCTGGGAGTGGAATGGGCTTTTACCTGAATTTGCAGAAATAACCTTTTAACTTTGGCTTATCTACCATTTTGGTCCCTAGAATATAGGCACGGTTTCTTCTAACTTTGGCTTATCTACTACTCCTTCTAACTTTGGCTTATCTACTACTCCTGTTTTGGTCCCTATAATATGGGCACTGTTTAATTTTAGTCCTTATTGAATGAATTGTATCAAATTTGTCCTCAGAGCCAGAAATTTAGACCAGTGTTACACTTGCCATCAAGTAAGTGACGTAATATTGGCCTGCTTAACAGAACGTAAAGAAGTGCTGAGGTGGGCATGCTTATTTTTATTATCACAATATTTTGATTTTTTTAATCATGCTTATTTTCTCTTAACACCTACCAAGCATACATAACCTTGCTTTGAGAATTTCTTACACCCACCATCCATCTTCCCTCTGACACTATTGTTTTCTCTTTCTCCATTCTTAGCTACCAAACCGTCGGCCCACTGGCACAAAATCTGCCCACCACTTATGGCCAAATTACTCATCAACCTCAGCATTCCTCGTACCACAAGAAGAATGAGAAACTGGCAAAACATCTTTGTTCTCTGTTCCATGATTCTTGCCTTTTGCTTCAATATATATAGACTTCTAGAAAGTAGAATAGGGGCTTATATATATTAAAGTAATAGAATTGATTGTTGAATTTGAATAATGAGGCTGCAGTCATTGTGATTGGGGGTGCGGTCCTTGCAAGGGTTAAACACTCTTTCTCTCTCCTCTTATTTTCATTCTTTCCTTTCTTCTTCTTTGCTTCTTGTTTCTCTACCCAAAATCACCACGACTCCTAGCAGGTGGCAATACTCAAGTTTCCTTAACCTGTCCTACATCATATATGAAGAGTTCATCCCAGCAGAGATTGCACATGTATAGAAGTACGGCACATACCTATATAATGAAAAACAGAAGTTGCATATAAATCTGGAAACTTTGAAGCCCAACTACGAATGAAAACAGAGGTGTAACAATTATCCCCAAAGATGCTCCAGAACATATTGAGACAAAGAAAGAGGTGGGAAGGAATGTAGAGAGGGAGGAAAAATAAAGAAGTTACAGAAAGAGAAACAAAGTTCTATAACGTGGGTGTATTTCAGGGTATAAAGGGGAACACAATTCACCCTTCGTTCTCCCCGGTAATTCAATTGCCCCGTAATCCCAGATTCCTAGAATAGTAGAGGTATTGGATTCCTCCTCTATTCAGGAAACTAATTGCTACTGGATTCACAGATTAAAAATCAGATTGCCGTTCTCACTGTATCCAAAAGTCGGAATCTTAGGAGCCCTTGAATCACATTCCCATTCCCCCCTTGAGATCATGCCATCCAAACATAGCCATAAATGAAACTTGAGTTAGATGTTGAGAGAAAGCTTCAAATTAGATGTTCTAGACCAAGCTTGCATGATGAGAGGAAGGGAGAATGTTGTGTGGTTAAAAGTTTGGAATTTGAGGTTGCTAATCTGCATTTATAGTAAGAACTAAGAAGGAATTTGTCTGGAGTGTAAGTTTGGTACCGGGAGTGTAAGACCTACCAAAAGAGGACAATCAAATGGGAAAGAATCTTGTTAAGTTTGCTGAAAAGTAGGTCCATCATATGGATCACTCTGGAGCTGATTTTTGTGTTCGAAGAATCAACAACCTCTATTTGAAATATTGCTGAGCCATTGGAATTTGGCTCCCATAAGATGATAACTTTACGCTCAGCTAGTGCTTTCATTAATTTGGAAAATGAGGTGATTAAGATCCTTAGCAAGCTTGACCGACTACATGATGCATTACTTTGAAAATCTTAGCGATGGCTGTAAGCAATTGTGGCTATAGCAAGCTCTACTTTACTTTGATCTTGTTTGACGACGAGGTAGCTCTAACAGCTCACTGTCCACTGGTGAATTTTGAATCACAAACTATATGATTTCTCGCCCAAGTTTGTAGATGCTGATTAGCTTTTATGAGCTGGAATCCTATCTTTTCAGAGCTTGGCTTATATTTATCATATCCATTCACGACTTGTTATATACACATGGATGAGCTCAAAAGGGCACCCAGTGAATTGGTCTGAAGATGTTTGCCAGCATCTAGAATGATTTTACAACCCTAGCCAAGAACCGGCTCCCCCTATGTTTGAAATGTTTTGGTTATTAACTTTTATATTGATATAAAGGAGTGTGCTTGACGTACGTGGTACATCTCTTATTGCGCATCAAGACAGTTTTCTTGATCTCCGGCATTCCAACCGTCTTGCGATGAATGCAAGAGAGCATTTAGAGATTACTCATCTATTTTTGTGAAATGAAAGTGTGCCTATTCAATGTCAATATCAGTTCACTTGTGACTATGAAATGAATTTCATTTCTCAATTCTCACAAATGTTATGGGATAGTTGGGGATTGCAATTTAAAATTTTCGTAAAGTTTTTGTTTTCAAAAGTGTGAAAGTTGATTTTCAACATTTGACATGAATAGATTTTACTTCTGTGCATTAAACATGATGTTAACTTGCTGAGTATTTCTGCAGTGATGTAGCAAGCTTTGCCAAGGGGTTCTCAAGGAATAAAGTGCCCTTCTGATGTTTCAGGATTTTGCCAAAGATACGTTAAGGACACCTTTAAGCTTTTTTTTTTCTTTTCTTTTCTTTCTTTCCTTGATTGTGTGAATTTGTATAAGCTTTTTAAGACTTGTACGGGGAAAGTTGACCGACAGTATTAGATTATCATCGCTCTGAAGTGGTTTTATAAAATCTTGTTCGTTTTGGAGTCCCTGCTATCTACAGCCATGTTTGCTATTTGGGTGTGTTTTATCTGGATGCAGCTTAAAATCATTTTTTTTGATCAGCCAGCTGTGTGTTTGGTGGAAGGGTTTCCTTTAGGCTGCATTTGGATGAAGGACTTGGTAAGTAAAAGGACTTGGATGATGGCTTTTGGGTTCACAAATCCATACCGCCGGCTACAGCCGTAATATGAACATGAACGAATTGCAAATGCAGAATGTGTTGCTTATTTAGAATAACTGCACTTTTTGATAAATATGCTTTGATATGCTCTGGGAAATACTGCACTTGTATATTCAATAGATATTGACAGCTCGAAGTCTTTTGGTAGGCAGGCTTGCAACCACTGCCAAACCTTTGATCGTTCACACCAGCAGAATTCAGTAGTATGTCTATTAGATCATATCCTCAGCGGAGTACCTTTTTCAGAGCATATTGTAAATTCAAACCTTGTGTATGCTAATGTTTTGTTAGATGACGAGATAAGCCAAGTCATGCGCTAATAGTCAACCAAAAATTTGTTATACAAAGGTAAAAGCCTGAAGAGACCAAAGCCCGGTCTGTTGAGAATTGGAATTTTGAGGAAGATTCAGCCCCCTTCAATGATCCAATTTGTTCCATATTACAGAGCTTGTTGAGTATAACCACCATGAAAAAATCACATTAATCTGATTCTGATTAATATCTGACTGTCTTGGGAAAAAACTGATATGGGACTGGAAATGGCTCGTGCTGCTGCTGAACTTCAGAGAAGCCGGCTCCTTCTATAACCATGATATTGACAAATGACATAGCCAATGACATGTTACCATTATCTAAAATGAATAGAGGAAGACCCCCAAAAAAAATGAGGGGGATTACATCAATTGGACAGAATCATTAAGCCCCTTCGTACAGAAGGATGGTGTTTAGAAGAGTAAATGGAGATAAAGAACGATCCACCCAGCCATAGAAAGAACTGCAAAGATATGAACCCAAAACAACACGGCTGCTGCATCTCTCCCACACCCCCTTAAACTGGCGACAGCACCTACAACAAAAACAAGTAAATTTGCAACATCGTACCATTTCATAAGACAAAACCACTTATTTGGATTTCAACAATTTGGAAAGTTGCATCTATTTGATGATAAAAAGGTACAAATCGACAGAGACTTGGTTTGTATTCCTCACACGGAGAAAGACTCCTGGGTCTTATCATGACATTAGAAAGATTGGATGCAGTTCCCTTCTGCATACGCAATAATTGAAAGGAAAAAGATATGAATGATCATGCAGATGCGCAACAATGTTAGACAATTAGCCAAGTCAAATATGAAATGAACATACTTTGAGTGTAGCTTGGAATGTCAAAAATGTCTTCTTTTTTTGGTTGGGGGCGGGGTGGGGGGTGGTGGACTTATTTTCTCTACATGGATTTTATTTAGTTTTTGGTCAAACTTTTAACTTTATTGATTCATTTCGATGAGTGGAAATAGAAAGGTAAACATGTATGAACTGAATTTGAAAGAACTTCACTTAAAAGATATTAAGACGAAATTTCCAGCTTACTTATCTTTTCTTTACTTTTGTCAAATTTGGTCAATATCTTTATACTTTTCCGATTCTTCACGTAGATACGAATGAGAAAAGTATAAAAAATCTGAACCAAAACTTAAGGATTATTCATTTATTCTTTGTGCATTGCACTTGCCTTGACATCTTGAAAAGAAGGCATGGAAATAGTTAGGATAGAG
>BPLS01012844.1:0-10343 GCA_019656275.1 Rhododendron kiyosumense | reverse complement strand
GAGAGAGAGAGAGAGAGAGAGAGAGAGAGAGAGAGAGAGAGAGAGAGAGTTTCCTTGTACATGTGCTCCAATGAACAAAAGTGCATGCACGTGTGGAGAGAGAGAGAGAGGCGCTGATATTAAAAAGGAAAGTCATTTGCATGGAGTATATGTTATTAAAATGGTGGGATATCAGATTAGTTGTTGATTCTAGATGTTACTTTGCTCCCATATATTGTGTATTATTGATTTGTTGTCCAAAGCATTACCATTTCTGCAGTTACAAAGATTGTATTTTTGCTGTTATGCAGGGTAAAGGGGCAGAGGCTTCGATGTTTGTGCAGTCTTTGAGGGGTGTTCCTTTCAGGGTGAGTTCTGTACTTTGTTAGGCTCTCTGGTTTTTCTTTTCTTCAATTTTTAAAGCGATATAGTGAAAGGAAGTCCAGTTCATCCCATGATTTGCATATTTAGAGGAGGACATTGCCGGACATAGTTTTATTTCTTTTTTCTTGTGCTTCTTCTTTTTACCTTACCTTACGCTCCTTCTCCCACCCAATTTCGTCTAGTACTTCTTGCAAGAAGTGGTTGCTGCTCTATTTCCTCATTTCCATTTACTGCCAATCCTTGCACCAGTAGTAGGTGCTACAGATTTGAGAATGATGGGATTTTCACAAACCATTCCATGGATTTACTTATTGAGGCACAAAAACTTTGTTGCTTGTATTTATACTGGTTGGTGATTACTCTGCTCAGATCAAAGGCAATTTTTGTCTCTCGTTAATGGTTTTTCCGAATAAGATGTTTTGTATGAGAGTTCTACCTCCTTGTGTTGGACTCAAGATATTGCTCCTCTTGGAAGTGTCAACATCCAAAACGGTGATGGTTAATACAAATGGTTGTCTTGTTGGCTTGAACATAGTCAAAACTTAATGTGATTTTCCAAGGAACTAGCCTCGTTTCATGGTTCATACTTCATAGGTAATTTTCTCCTAGTTGATGATGTTGGTGATATATATTACATTTAAAGATGTATTATTCAGCTTTTGTTTCATACCATTTTCTGTAACTTTTACCTCTTTTTTGTCCACAGAACACTAAGCCTTCATCAGCTACAACTAGGGATTATATAAAATTGGCTTATTGCCTATCGTAGGACTTAAAAGTGTCTTTTCACGATTCGTTGTTTTTCTACCCCACGGATGTTTGATTTTTTTATATATTTGAAACTTGACCTGTCTTTTTCTATTTTCTTTACCTTTTTATATTCGGATTTTGGGTCTGTTTAGGGCATTGAAATGGTATCTGGTACAGTTCATCCATTTTTGGGCATTCTTTTGATTAGTTTATTTGCGATTACTTACAGAGGATTTTAGGTGTAGGTCTCTCTACCAGGTTATTAAGGAGGAAGATGACCAGAAAAGACTATAGTCTAGGTTTTTCCTTAAATGCATATGTGCACACTTGTAGCTATCGAAGAATAGTGAATAACACTACAAGAAATCAGGGCTTTCCCCGCACTTTCTCTCCAGCGTTTCCAATAAACCCCGGTAAAGGCAATTTTTTAAAACAAAAACTCGTGGGATGCTTTGCAATTTCCCCATTGCTTCTTATTTTACCTTCGGCGGCCAAGGCAGAGAAAACCCTAGCCCCAAACATTAATGCCGCACCCCACCTCTCTCTCTCTCTCTCCTATTTTTTTCTCTTCGATCGACACTCCTCTGGTCTCTGGCCTCCTCGATCTCACTCTACTGGTACTTTTTCTTCTTCTTCTTCTTCTTCTTCTTCTTCTTCTCTCTCTCTCTCTCTCGCTCATTTTGGCTTGAATTTGTATCACGATTGGACTGGTTGTATCTCATTTTGGACAGAGAAACTTCAGGATCGACATACCATGTGTTTGGCTATTCTATCTCTACTGGTATTTTCTCTCTCTCTCTCTCTACGGTCGGTGGATACGCGGTAGGATGGCCCGTGGATGGGTGTTACAGATCCGTGGTGTGGAAGCGAAGGACGGCCCAACTGGTTGTTGGTGCTCTCACTACCTAAAGGGTTCTGAATTTGTCTCTCGTCCATATAAGCACTCTCTGTCTTTGGGGTTCGACATTCCCCTTGCCGCTGGTATGTCACTGTGTGTGTTTCTCTCACAATGTCTCTCTATTTTCTCCTGTGGAGTTGGGTTTCGGTGGTCAAGGTTGGGTTTCTAGTTAGGGCAGTCTATTCAGGGAGGGAGGGAGTCATTTCAGGGAGGGAGGGAGTCATGGGGAAGGGGGATTTGGGTTAGGGCACAAAAAGCTTGGTTTGCTTGTAGGAAATGATAAACCCCTTACTTTGTTGATGGAGTTACACAATCTGTTGATGATCTTTTTAGTTTCTACAGAAGTTTTCGAAGGTTATTAGTTTCGATGATTCATGTGTTATTGAAATATTGCAGAGATCTTCAGGGAAACAACTTGACTGGTCAAATTTCAGATGAGATAGGCAACTGTATTTCTCTGATATTACTGTAATACTTCACTTTCTAGTCTCTTCTTCGTTGTAATATTGTGATGTGTTATCTTCTGGTGAAATGTTTAGTAATCCTGAGAAGTTTGTGTTATTTAATCAATGGAGAGTTGCATGTTTTTAAAGGTTGTGTTTGCATGATGTAGGGACTATCCACTAACTTGTTACATGGAGGCATTCCATTCTTAATATCTAAGTTAAGTAGCTTGAGCTATTGTGAGTTAACGCTTGAAGTACAGTCTGATTTGATCACTGTGGAAAGTTTTTAGCTGTCTCAATTGAGGGTTTATGTGCACTTTAATGTAGGAATTTGAAGAACAATCAATTGACTGGCCCTATCCCTTCTACATTGACGCAGATTGCCAACCTGAAAACACCGTGAGTTTCCTTTTTAGAACCTGAAACTGTACATAAGTGCTGGAACTGTGATTTAGGTTCTGAAATTTGGTGATTAAACATGAAAAACTGAATTTTATTTGCTGAATAACGTGTTAAATTGCTGAAACTTTAGTCTAGAATGTTGAGAACTTTGTGGGATGATTTGATATTGCTGATACTTTATTGTAAGTTGATTTTTTAATGAAGCTCTTTGGCAAATAATGTTTATTCATGCTTGAATATCATATTTGGTTCAGGTTTAGAAGCAATCCAATGTGGGAATGCATCCCTTGGCATTCAAGTTCCACAAGATGCAGATGGACACTGACGAGATTGGATTCCTTCTTATAGGCTAGTGGAAAACGGTTTAGGTATATTGCAAGGAAGTCATCTGAGTTCTAATTTTTAGCATGGGGGCGTATAAAATTGGGGTCTTTTTTGCTAATACTAATAATGTGCTTCTTGTCACTATGTATGTATTGTTGCCTCTTACACTTTTCTACTTAAGTCAAGAACTTCACCTCTTTCTGGGTATATATAGGCTGTTTGTGGTAGAATTAGCCATTTTCAGATTTTCGGTGCCCAAACTTTGGTATGCTTTATTTTTTATAAGCAATGCATTGCTATTGTTAAAGCTAATAATTAGTTCTAGGGTATTCATGCGATATCAAGCCTCAATATTTGATCATTAGTTCTATTCTTTTGGGTCAATGTTAGATTCTTATTTCCATATTCTTGGAACAAAATTCATTCTTTGGATATGAAAGGTGATATATGTTTGGGACAGTGACCATTAAGGTGGCCAACGTAACTGTGTAGTTCTGGTTTTGATTAAGGTGCTAAAAAATGTGACCGATTACTTGTCTCTTGTCTTGGTAGTTGCAGTACTACTGGGAATGTTGAGTCGCTTTTTATGAACTTCTTATCGTATAAAGCACCTATCTTTTGAGTACAATGCACAATAACACCGTAGCAGCTGTAGCAGTGCATGATAATGTTGGAAAGCTCGAGGTTGATCGTTGCTTTCCATGGTTACAGTACTATATTGCCCAATGCATGATAAACTATAGATCCCAACCTCATCCTCATATGTTCTCTCTCTCACTCTCTCTCCATGCGATGAATCCAATGGGCCCATCTTTAGAAGTATCTTGTAGGGTTGGAGTTCTTCTTTGGACCTGTTTCTGTTATTGGGTTTTCTCCTTCATATTTTGTATGGATCTAGAAATTATCTTTTCCATTTCTTTTTCATTTTTGGCATGATTGTCAAATCAGCTTCTTTTCATTAACTAGGGCAGATTAATGATTTCCAGTTTTCCCTGAATCAATTCCTTTATTTTGGTTATACATCTGCACTGTGTTTAAGATTGTAAAGCCCGTCTGTAGTTTCAAAGTTTAGGCTTTACTTTACTTGTTTTTGGTTTTCGCTAATTGGCAAATGCTTTGTGGGGTTTGTCAATTTACACAAGCTTTGACTTTGTTGATCACATAGGCAAAAGATGCATGTTGGGCTATAATTTTCTGAAATTTTATTCCCATGTTTGAGACTTGAATTGGGGTAGTTGACCTTTCATCTTATTACGAATGATTTCAAATATTTGCCGATTAAAAAAAAACGATTTTATAATGTTAATTTGACTTGCTGCTGTTAGGTTCCAGAGAATCATGGAAACGAAACAAAATTAGAACTTCCTTCCCCTTGTAACCAAAAAAAAAAAAATAGAACTTGACCTGCTGTTTTTTGGTTGCCCAGAGAGTTTAGTTTCATCTATGTGGTGTTAACATAAAAGTTTTATAAAGCTTTAACTTGATTCTTGTTTTTCCTTGAAGTTTGACAATTGGAAGAGTATTTTCAAGGGGGCTTATTAGACACTGAAGCACAGTATTTGACCAAGCTTGATGTCCAAGGATTCTGATAACTGGAATACATACAGGGTATTTACTATGTCATGGTATTTTCTTGATGTGTTGATCTTCGTAGCATTTCATGTAAAAGAATCAGTGTCGTAGTAAGAGGTTCGAAAGTGGAATCAGATTGTGCTGTAGCCTGTAGCTCACTTTTGCTTTAGTGGAATGTGTATGAGATGTTCATGATGGACATATAAATTGTCACCCCTACATCTTAACTTTTTAGTCCTTAGGAGAAATTTTCCTCTGTGCTGAACCTGAACATGGAGATAGCTGTTGAAGTATATTTTGTTTTTTGTATCAAGAAGTCTAGGAAAAAGAAACTATTCCTTGTTTATCCTGTTAATATTTGCCATATTCGTTTGTTTCCTACTTGCTATGCGCGCCGGTTGATATCTCCGCTGTCCTCACTTGAAGGCGAGAAGTTTCTTGGGAATGACCTACAGACCCACTCTTTTGAAACAGAAAACATGGCTGTTGATTTGGCAGATTTTCAGGTCTGAATTGAACCCCTGTTTCCGTCTTTTTCTATTGTTATTGTCATCCTTTACTTACAATTGTATTTAGGCTCTTACCTCGGTTTCCAGTTTCTTTTCCTTGATACAGTATTTCTGTTGATCTTGAAGTGATTCTGGTTAATGTCATGAATTAATTTGAGTATATCAAATTCCATATCTTTTTGTTATTTGGTATTAGAGTACAGGAAAGTTTGTTGTCATGATGTAAATTCTAGTGTTCTATTATAATGGAAACAATTAGAATTCGATGCCATATACTTTTCAACTGATACTTGTGAGTTTCTAGATTATATGCACAATGTTTATATCGAATTGATTCTCCGAAATTTCTGGACTACCTCTATGACATTTCAACTCTGTGTAGCTATTTGTTTGAGGTGAACTCTGTAGCTATGAAACATGGGTACTTGAAAAGGGTTGCTGTATGAGCATGCTTCCATTTTCTTTTGCATACCTTAGTATGTGAGGTGCAGCGGCCACCTTAGTGTATTTAATAACTGTTTATTTTTTGGTGAGAGCTGCTTTTATGCATATGACAAACTAGAGTTCTCTTTGGTTTCATTGTTGTCGAACTGGAATTTATCTAATATCATCTGTCAATGCAGTATTGCTGTGCTATGGGTTGTATACACGGAGGCAAGGAATGGCGGCCCTTGAACCCCAAGAACATCCATGACCTAGCTTTCTCAGTGCAAGAAGAATTTAGAAAGCTTATTTGTTGAGTAGTGTACTCTCAAGGTATAATTACGAGACATTGTATGTTGTTTGATAGATAATATTGTGAATATTTTCGGACAATGTGTTTTTCATTTGAAAATATGAGACAGATTTGTATGATAGTATGGATTGTTTGTATGTGTGTATTTGTTATTTATTACTTGTATGTTTGTCAATGAATTATGAACGGTGAAACTAATAGTAAATGGGTATAATTGGTATCAATATTTATATAAAAAAGAAAAGAAAAGGAGAAGACTATTCCCGGGATTTAGTAAATGCGGGGAATTCCCCTGCCGGCGGCGGTGTGAATAATAACTAGAAAGACTTTTCCCAGCGTTTTGACAAACCCCGGTAAAAGGTGGTAGATCCCGTCACCGAAACACTTTTACCGGCGTTTCTTAAACGTTCGAAAAAATGCTGGGTCCTTTCCCGGCGTTTATAAAAACCACGGTAAAAGTCACCGGCTCCGGTCACCGGAAACTTTTACCGGTGTTTATGAAACGCCGGGAAAAACGCTGGGTCCTTTTCCGGCGTTTACCTGGTAAACGCCGTATAGTATTCCCGAGCCCGGCAGTCGCGGCGTTTACCGAAAACGCCGGGAAAAACGCCGGCAAAAGTGGGTCCTTTTCCGGCATTTACCAAACGCCGTATAGTATTCCCGAGCCCGGCAGTCGCGGCGTTTACCGAAAACGCCGGGAAGACTTTTGCCGGCGTTTATTTCATTTTTACCGGCGTTTTATAAACGCCGGGAAAGCCATTATTTCTTGTAGTGTAATGAACCTGTATAAATATGGGGACGTGCATGATGGGTATGCGAAGATAAAGTAGCTGAACTGCTCCTTTGGTTTAGATTATTTCGGCTTAGATGATTTAAGAGCAGCCACTTAAATTATTTTTCTAAAGTAGCCGAACTACTGTTGGGTTAACTTTAATGAAGAGACAATTTCCCAGGAGTGTGTATTTTCAGTTTCATTGATAAACCAAATGTCTATATGCATCTTAGAGCTTTATATGCTAAGAAATTCCTTCTTTTCTTGATCTTTAGTGATTATTTGCTTCCTATTTTTTATTCCCAGGTCTTTAATATGAGTATTTTAGCAGCCTACATACGTCCCAGTTCAAACTCCGAAATTGTTAAGGTAATTCTTTGCCTTCGCCTTTTTTTGTTTGCCCTCTTCTTTGTGGAGCTGATTTTTCAATCTTCTTTTGAATCTTTCAACTAGCTGAAGTTTGAAATATGCAGGTGAATTTGCTTGCGTCAAGCGACTATGCCAAAGTAGACTCTGATGGCCTGCATTCTCGCCTGTCCTGCAGCATGGGAGGTTGATAGGTATGCGCACAACTCCAAAATGTACATAAATTGTTGTTGCATATTCTATGATTTTCTTTCTCATGGTTAGTGGTAAATAGTTTTGCTAGGTATCCTCAGGTCCAGATATCGAAGAAATGTATTGTATACTAGTGTTGTTTCCTTTTATTTATCAGCCAAGTACTGTAATAATGGCCATGAATTTATGTTCTGTATTATGTATTATGTATTTTTTATGCTGTATGTAAATAATAAACTTACTTTTTCCCGAAAAGTGTCTCTTTAACAGATGATCGCTGGAGATGTGTAAGTATTTTGCCCAGCATATCATATATAATGTCCAAGAGTTGAGAAGGAATCAAGCCAACAGTTACAGTTGAATGTCTCAGGATTACTGTGTTTTATGGGCTTTTCCATGCTCCGAATTTCTTATATTACATTATCTTGCTTTAATGCACTGTGTGATACTATGTTTTTCGGAAGTTTTATTACCTCTCTCAAATCATTTGCTACATCTTGTGTTCATTTTTGGCAGCCTTTACATCCCCACATTCGGTAAAGAGTTGTATATACTGAATGTGTTTTCCTACATATCAAGTGGAGAATTGCTCTCCAGGTTGTCAGAGATATATAGAACCAAACTCTGATTGCGTCATACTTCATGAAACTGGATTATGGTGACCAAATTTGCGTACCATTCAGACGAACCAAGATTGGTACCAACGGTTGAACACCACATGATCCGTCACAAATGTATTGGTTATGCATATGAATGTGGAGATACGCATCAGATGGTACTTGAGGTGGGCATAACATTTCTCTTGTGCATACCTGCGGATTTTTGGAGATCTAAATCAGTACCTAAATTTGTTCACCGCGACATTACTGGTTGCAAAATCTTCACATTGTGAGATTGTGACATGGGATATTATTGTAGATTCTTTCAAATTTGAATTCCCCACCCTTAACACTACGATATGAAGAAGCATAAGCTCAAACTCGATTAGTTTCTTTTAGGAATGCTACTGCTTCATAACGCACACTAATTGGCCCCTTTTGCCATAAGTACCTCCATATTCCGTTGACTAGGATTCGACAATGGGTTTGAGTCAGTAATTGAAAAACTTCCTTTTCTAGATCTTAATTCGTGTCAATCTTAATTTGCGTAAAAATTCTGGAACTAGGATTCAAATAGAGTAATGATCATACTGCAGCCCATGATAAAGGGTTCTTGTACGAGGGAGCAATATGAATAAGGGAGCAATATGCGTTATACAAATGGTCTTCAAAAAAAAATTTGCACTGTACAAACAGCAAATAATGTCTATAATTCAAATTTAACTATTGCGAAGGACATAAGAGATTGTTTTTTGCGTCATTGGAGAAACTTGTTAAAATATTATGGATTATCATTATTCGTCCACAAATAATGTCAATAGCCCTCTTGTTTTCTTCTTCTTTTTTTCAATCAGTAGGGGTGATACTTTTATTCAAACCGAAGAACATCCAAGGAGACCTCCAATTGAGCCCAAGTAGGGAAATTCCCGTCCCAAGTCAGCGGAGAAGCAAGAGATAGGGCGAATTTGGCTGTCAAATCAGCCACCCTATTACAAGTACGAGGAATAAAATGAAAAAAAAAATTGAATGTAAATTACTAGCTAAAGATAAAATATCATGGATCATAACTTCCAAATTGGCACTACTTGAGCTCCTTCCTTGGCAGCATTCAAACGACCTTCTAAGAGCATCTCCAATCCATCAAAAATAGAGGATGGAAGTGACACATTGAGGAGAGATTTTGTAATTTATTCTCTTTTTTTTTCACTTTTTGTATTTTTTGGGAGAATATTTGAGGGACCCACTGTCCTTTTTTGAGTTTGGTCCTCCAAAAGTAAATTTGGTCCTCTAAAAATGGAGGACCAAAAGCAAATTTGGAGGACTAAACTCAAAAAAGGACAGTGGGTCCCTCAAATATTCTCCCAAAAAATACAAAAAGTGAAGAAAAAAGGGAATAAATTACAAAATCTCCCCTCAATGTGTCACTTCCATCCTCTATTTTTGATGGATTGGAGATGCTCTAAGCATGACCATCCAACCCTCTTATTTCAAGAGAGAGAATAAACATGATCAGTGTTATTTTGTTGAATATTTGTTAGTCAGGTCTAACTGTTAAGCCTTTGAGACGATGGAAAATAAATATGTAAATCACCAACCAAGTTCCTAAATAACATCAATCCGTCTCAGTTAAATTATTTTTACGTCTCATTACTAGAGTGACTTTTAAATCCATATCCAATTGGTTGCCATCCTCCCTATCAAACATAGTAATGCCTAGCACAAAGAAAAATATGCCCAAGAATCAATTATTTTCTAAAAGAGAGACTATTTTTGGAGTTTAGTACTGTACTATTTTTTAAGCTTATTTTCCAATATTTAAGATTGAGACAAAGGAATCAAAAAATCATAACACTATGAAACAAATTTGAAAAAAGACACACAAAAAAGACCTAAAACTGTGTTTTTCAAATTTTTTGTCTTTTAAACTTTGGTTGTTTTAATTATACTTTTAAATTTTTTAATCCTTTTCCATCAAGACGAATAATTACTTCAAAAATCTCGCAAATCTTCAATATAAAAATGACTAACGGAAAGCCTCATATAGGTTATGCCAAACGCAGCAAAGAAAAAATTAGTTAGTGTCCTGGACCACGCCACGTAGTGTCCCAAGTTTCTCCACTACCTCACAATTATGTGGAGTCCAAAATTAAGTGTGTGAACTAGTGACATAGCTAGGAATAACGAGTAGTGGAGGCACAATGAAAACACAAACTCAAGAAAAAAAATTCTGTAACAAATGATTCGTCAATTTGAACTTCCTTTGTAGAAAAATTAGCAAAAATACTAACAAAACCATCATAGTAATGAACAAAAGTTACTAAAGGAAGACCTTATAATAGATGACGACGAGTTTTTCATAATAGTTTTATTGTCAAGTTCCGGCAACCGGCATTGAAGCTGCTGAAGTACTACAA
>BPLS01012843.1:0-16290 GCA_019656275.1 Rhododendron kiyosumense | reverse complement strand
ACCATGAGTTTGAAGGAGAATTCAAGTGTGTGATCGGCTTGCATGGAAAAAAGTCTTTGGAGAGCCACTGTGGAGGAAATTTTGAGTTTCTTGTGTCGGGTAGTGTTGAATTGGATGAGTTTGGGGATAATATTTGTCGAGAGGTTCATTGTACTTGTCGAAAATTTGAGAACTATGGAATTCTTTGTGGTCATGCTATTAAAGGTCTCGATAGAATGAGTGTTATGGAAATTCCCGAAAGTTATATATTACGTCGATGGAGATTAGACGCAAAAGCTTGTGCATCTAAGGATGACAAAGTTAGCGTGGAGGAGGATGATCCTAAATTGGCAAAGGCAGCGCGTTATAGGAATCTTTGTCCCAAAATGGTAAAATTGTGTGCTCGATCGTGTGAATTGAAAGCTGCATATGAGTTCGTAGCCACTAGAGTGGAGGACATGTGTGCCAAAGTGGATAAAATGTTGCTTGAGGTGGGAGACTCTATAGATGAGGGAATTGAACAGTTAGAGGTGATTGATCCTAGGTTTCGAGGAGTCAATGGTTTGAAGAAGAAAGCTGGAGTTAACAAACGGAAGGGTAAGCGTTTGAAACCTTGGTATGAGAAGAATGGAAAGAGGAAAAAAGTTACTGCCACACCTATCGGTCTTTATCAGGTATGAACAAATAATGCTTAACTACTTTATTTCAAGTTCTTGTTTTTTACTTTCTATAAGAATATGCTATTGATTTTCTTGTGAATTAGGACGTTCCAATGCCCTATGTGCCCGAAATGTTCAATATAATATCGAATCTAATTTGTCTTCCCAAACATCATTCCATTCACAAACTTTCGAGGTGTGTAAGACATCTATAATACATTCTTGGTTTGTGTAGTATAATATCATTCTGTTTTATTTGCTTCCACTTATCTTCTTCTTATTTCTTTTAGGTGACGGGAGATGAGACATTCTTGCAAGATGATGAATTTTTTGAGTTGATTAGTGCTCCGCAACAATCCCGACAAAACTAGAATGTGAATGAAGAGGGAGATGCATTCGAGTTGGTTTTTGAAGAGGGAACATGTGTCTTTGTTGAAAAATATTCGATTGAAAAGTGATGAAACATGTATTTTTGACTATCAATTAGGTGGTAAAAAATGGTGTATTTTGACATTTTATCAATTTTTTGGTGGTGAAACATGATGTATTTTGACATTTTTATCTGTTGGCAATATATATTGTTGGCGTTATTATGGTTTAGGAGCAATTATCATAGATTATGAGAAAGGTGTGAGATTTGGTTGAAGGCCAAAATGGCAGATTAACGAGTGAAGTCTTTTTTTTTTTTTAATTTATTTGGAGCAGTTTTGGAAGTTCTGTTAAAGGCCAAAATACCCCAAAATAATGTCGTTTTGGGGCTGTGAACTGCAGTTTTCTTATCTCAAAACGGCGTAGTTTTGTTGCATCTCTAAATTGGCCAAAAAACCCCAAAACGACGTCGTTTTGGGGGGGCTGCAACCTGCAGTGCTTTCATCTCACTGCAGGGACTCCAAATCCGGCTCGGGTTGTTCACACTGAATAAGTTATGCATTGTGCACCACGACTTATTCGTACCAGTGAATAAATTGTTTCACATTGATGAATAAGTTGTGCATCACAACCAATGTTCTAAATGACGCTCGGACCCAGGGGGCTGCTGTCCTGTTTTCTGAGCCCACTCCGGTCTTGCTTCGATGATCAGAATCTTTCACTTTGTAGAGCTCGTTGAGCAGAACAACTATGCAAAAAATCAGCTTAATGGATATCATTAAATGCCTGATCGGAGCCTATATAACTCTCGGTCCATGGGTTATAGTGGATTTGATCTAGTGTTTCGGATCTATTCTTTTCAAGGTAAAAAGGTTTCGATTAGGCACTTAATGATATCGAATTAAGTTAATTTTTTGCATAGTTGTTCTACTCGACGAGCTCTACAAAGTGAACAATTCCGATCATCGAAGCAAGACCAAGATGGACCCAGAAAATAGGGCAGCAGCCCCCCTGAGTCCATGGCGCTTAGCGCTAGTAGGGCGGAGACCCACCTCCAAGCGCCAAGCCACGGTAGCCACCTAGGCGGCGCCAAGTAATTCAGCGTTTTTAAAAAAAAAAAAAAAACCATTATTCAATCAAACTATATTCTATGTATTCATAATACAAGTTCAAAATTCTACATAACCATAATGCAAAATTTAATATTCAAACTTCAAAGTACAAACTCAAATGAAATTTAGTAGCAACTAACAAATAAGTTCAATAAGACAATAAGTATAAATAAACGAGGTCGAAGATCTCTAGTGCCAAGTTCAAAGTTCATCTCCTTCCTCTATCTTTTCTCCTCCATACCCCTCCAAAACTTGATCTCCATCGAACTCAAAGTCAATCTCCTCATTCTCCTTTTCGAAGTCATCTTCCGATACAAAATCTTCTTCATGTAGCTCTCGCGGCTCATGTACTCCAACATTTCTACCACTTCTTATTGGCATAAAGACTTCATCCACTCCCATAGTGGTGGCAAGCAACTCATATGTAAGTCCCGAACCTGGCTCAACTTCATCATCATCACCACCTTCAACAATCCATCCTTGTGCATGAGTTTCTTCGCTAGCAAGTAGGACATCTTTCTCCTTCTTCCTTGCTTTCTTGTTGATGAGTTTGGCATTGAATTGGACATACACTAGATTGCTCATCCTTGTTACATCTAGTCTATTCTTTTTCTTTGTATGGATCTATACATAAAAAAATCCATGCCATTTCTCCTTTAATAATAATTTCAAGTAGTAGCAATTACTATAAGAGCGAGAGACGAAGAAAAGAGTATATGGACTTACCCCCTCAAAGGTGCTCCAATTTATCTCACACCCGGATGAACTTGAAGTCAAAGCAAGAATTCTCATAGCCATTCTTTGCAATTTGGGTGTAGAGTTGCCATAATTAGATCACCAATCAACTAGTCATGGGGAAAAAAAAAACACAAATTAAAATTCTAGTTGCACTAAGTTGCTAACTTATAGTTACTAGTAATTGTAAATTAAATGAAGAACAAAAAAGGCCATAATTTACCCGGTTCATAATTGTCATTATTTGCTTCACATCCCTTCGCGGTCACAATTTTTCCAAACATACCCACTTTATTCTTGTACATCAACAACTCTTTATTGATGACATAATCTTGGGCATCCACATCTTCCGGATAGAATCTTTCAACACATTCAACAACCGCCTCCATGATGCTTGAATCATTTTGAATAGTTTGATTCTTATAGAAGTAAAACGGATTCAACAAATAAGTCGTCAAATGTAATGGACTATCTAGCCGACCTTGAGATTTTGTATCAATGATATCTAATATCGGCTTGTATAGAGCCTCTTTAGATTTGCATGCCTCTATGATCTCTTGTTTCGCCTTTTGTAGTTCTCCATACACAAAGCCCATTAAGGGACGGTCCCCATCAACAAGTCGAAGCACTTTCACTAGCGGAGCAAACACTTTCAAACATAGATTTATAGCATTCCAAAATGATATACTAAGCACGGTAGCATATGGTGTTTTCCCTTTTGTGCTACTAGGACGCCATTTACTCTGCCCTCATTCATTGCTAGTAACCATTACCTTCAAGGCTTCTTTATTCTCCGCCAAACTTTGCAAAGTCAAGAAAGATGTTGCAAATCTAGTCACACCCAACCTCACTATATCTCTCTTTTTGGTAGCTTTTCTCATCAATGCCAAAGTCGTATGGTGAGCATAAATAAATATAGTAAAGGCCTTTGCCTTCTCTATAACTCCTTTGAATTTTGTTAGCTTACCAATTCCTTCAAGCATAAGGTTTATGGTGTGCGTGGCACATGAGCTCCAAAAGATATTAGGCCTCTTGACCTTCAACAACTCCGCGGCCATGTTATTTGATGTATTGTCTGTCACCACTTGAACTACATTTTTTGGCCCAACCTCTTCAATACACTTGTCAACATAGTTGAAGATGTATTCCCCTGTGTGTGACTCATCCGAAGTTTCCTTAGAAGAAAGAAAAGTAGTCCATTCCTTGCAATTGACACACAAATTCATGATGTTTCTCCTCTTTCGATCGCTCCAAGCATTAGTCATAATAGAACAACCCGTTGAAGCCCACTCTTCTTCTTGCTTCTTGAGACATTTTTTGGTTCTCTCCACTTCCGCCTTCAACAATGGCTCCCTTAATTTGTATTGGCTTGGAGGTTGGTAGCCCACGCCAAATTGACCAACCGCTTCACAAATTGTGCGAAGCTATTATTGTCAATAGCATGAAATGGGATACCGGCTTCATACACCCATCGAGCCAAAAAACTATCCACTTTCTCACTTCTAGCCTTCAAAAGTGTACCACTTATGGTTTGTTGTCCCATCATCTTCTTCCCGGGATTGATATCCGATACATGTTTGTCCATGGGACCTAGAGTATGGGGCCTCTTTCTTGTCCTTACAATTTCAACTTCCTCATCACCATCTTCTTCTTCCATGATAATCACTTCCTCCCTAATCTCCTTGGCCGCTTGAAGCTTATCTTTTTTCTTCTTACTTCCTTCTTCAACTGCCACTTTACACTTAGCTATATCTTCCTTATTTGCATTAGGACAAGAGGAAACAGACCTATTAATTTGAGCTATGCGTTTTTTTAGCCTACTAATCCCTAAACTCATAATTTTACCACACAATTTGCATTGTATTTTATCCAAATTCGTAGGATCCACTAATGTTCCTTACTCCCATCTCATATCATTTGATGTTCTTTTAAGGGCTGTTGAATTATCGGAGGCGGTATTAGAGGCCGCTGAAGATGCATTTTGAGATTGAGACATTGGTTGAGACATTTACAATAGGCCTACACATTAAATAACAGCAATATTAATAGCAAGCAAATCAATGTCTACCTTCAGCAAGCAAATAAATGGTCCACACTTGCAGTTATTGCAATCTTAACAGCAAATCCACCATAAATTGTCAAAGAAATCCTTCTAACAATAATGAATAATCCCACAAAAAAAGGGTTTCGACCTTCAGCATATGATTTTGCTAAGCTTTAGCTTACCGAACAATGTTCAACAATAGTCAACGACTCAACAGAACAAAAGAAATACCCAAACTGGACAACAGTCAGCAATCAACACTCAACAGTCAACAACAGTCATGGAAGAAATAGAATCAACTGGACAAGTTGAGAAATTTGTAAAAAACCCAAAATATTCGTGGGTAACAAGATAAATGTTCGGAATATTTACTAGTTGGACCCATCTGTTCTTTACGATTGGAACATGAGGTATTCCCATCTGTTCTTGGGTAACCAAAAAAAAAAAAAACAGACGAGAGAGAGAAACAGGGTCGTGGCGACGTGGTATCTGGTCCTGAACGATTGAAAAAAAAAAACAGACGAGAGAGAGAGAGAGAGAGAGAGAGAGAGAGAGAGAGAGAGAGAGAGACATATCGGCGAGTCGGCGACCACAGACCGACGCCGACGATGGACGATGGAAGATCGATGATCGAGTCGCTTGGAGAATCGGACTGGTTAGGGCTTTGATCGACTGAAGTGTTTGTGTGGGATGAAATTGTAATTATGTAATTGTGTATATATATATATATGTGTGATTTTGTCAAATTTCATAAGAAGCCCTTTTAGTTTTATTCTATATATTTAAGGCCCGCAAAGGCCTCCAAACACGCCAAGGCCCCTGCCAAGGCCGCAGCCAAACACCGCCAAATCTTCCTGGGCGCCAAATCAAACGCCAAGGGATATTGGCGTGGCGGCGGGGTACCTCCAAGTGCCTGGCGGCCGCCATTTAGAACACTGATCACAACTTATTTATTGAAAATAACAAGTTGTGCATATTAATGAATAAGTTGTGAATGAGTATGTTTGACCTTATTTTTTTAATTTGAAAACAATTAATCGAATAATTATTATAATTACCATTCTGCCCTTCATAGTACATTGACACCAACAACTAAAATTACATATGGAGTTAGAGTACACCATAATTCAGACAGGAGCTTTTGAACCTAGTTGACAAAAACTCGCACCAGTTTTCTAATCAACTTTCATAGCAAAGTGGAGTTACCAGTATTTATCTTGATTTTTGGTGGATTCGAATAGAATCCTTAAATGGTTAAACCCTAACCTAGAATACCCATGGAATCACTACAAACCCAAACCAAATGGAACAGAATATTGAAACAGAGGTTAGAGCAAGTTTATCAGTTAAGATAAAAAAAAGCTTTTTAGCTATTTTTGCTAGCCAAAATGAGAAAAAGTCTCTTACACGAGCTTCTGTAAACAAGGCGGTAAAATTCCTCCATGTACAGTTCTTCACTACAAGCACTGAAGGACTGTTCACTATGAAACCCTTTTTTAATTAGTTTTTTTCTTCAATGCTCTTTCTCTCTCTTGCTTTTTACTTTACAACAAAGGTTTTGGGTTTATTGGCTTCTAGGTTTTGAAAACCCACCTCTGAAATTGCCAAATTGAAAATTCCAACGATCAAGTTCAATCTTTCCCAGCCCAAATGGGTGGCGTCTAAAATGGCCAGAGAAGGTGTAAATGGATTTGTGTATAGCTATAGATACGTATAAGGTATCATATATATATGTAACTGTATAATTTTTGGTTAGGGTTTCAACCTCAAAATGGAAGGGGAAAGAAGAAGAAAAGAAAAAATGAAAAAATGAAATTCATATTTTTATAAAAAATAGGTAAAATAGATAGTAGTGATGTAATATTGAGAGAGATATAAGTTGGTAAAATGAAAAAAGTTTACTGTTGACTAGCATTTTTACATTTTTATTGGTGTACATGCTTTTAGAAAGCACAAAACAAAGTCCAATAATGTAACGAAACTTACTTTTCAGTTGAAACCTAGGGAGATATACCACGGTAGAGTTGTACGATGGAGTGGGGCGTTTCCACGACTTTAGGTGAAGACGCTATGGTGACTTCTAGTTGGCGCGCTGTTGGAAGAAGAAATTGGTTGATTCGTGTAAGGGGTGGAGAGAGAGAGAGAGAGAGAGAGAGAGAGATGTGGTCGGTAGATGGAGGCAGAGGGAGAGGGCAACAGGGTCAAGATGAGAAGTGGTGCGGCTGTTGTGTTGTGCGGGGAGGGGCAAATGGGTCTGAGTGAAGTTTTTGAACACCCAAAGTGAAAATAACACCAACCTGCAGGTACAAAATGTAATTTACACTTTCTTCCCTCCATCTTTTTGGGCCGGTGATTTTCGCGCGGGAGATTTGAAAATTTACAGAAAATCTCAAACAGGATTAATTTCTTTTGTGGTAAATCTGTCCACAGATTACGCACAGATTTCATTGTGGGACCTACTACGAATTCCACACAAATGATCCGAACTGTTCATTATATGTAAAATATTTTTTCAAAGGTTCTTGTAAAAAATAATCTCAATCTAATATATATATATATATATATATATATATTGCTTGATCTAATCATCTTATTTTTCCTTGCCCAAAAATCTAAATGAAAATTTAGATGATTGGATCGAGTATCTATAGGTATTTAATTGAGCTTATTTTTTATGAGGACCCTTGAAAAATATTTTACATCTAATGAACAACTCGCATAGTTTATATGGGACCAGTGGTGGGTCCTACAATAAAATCTGTGCACAAATGTATGTGTGGTTAGCAGGGTTCTTTTCTTTTGGTACTTGTTGCATGTTAACCAAGAAATGCAGGAGAGTAAACAAAAGACGAGAAAGAAAAGAGAGAGGGATGGCTAAACAATCAAACCCATTTTCCCAACCCTCTGATTGCTTCGCTTTCTCAGGTGACAAGATTATTCCTTTTCGCACCTTCCATTTCCCTCTCTGCTTTGTTTTCTTACTGATTGTGTCAGTTTAGTTCTGTTTGGTTGCATAGAAAGCAAAGGATCTGTATGAAAAATCTTCTGTTTTTACTTTCTCAGCAACCAAACGGAGGATTAAAACTTCAGTACTTTTGTGCTTTCAACAATCTATTTCTCTACAGGTTCTCGCTGCCGTGGACTCTCTTTCAAATCCGTCTAGTTAGTATTTCTTCTACGAAAAGACTGTTATTTCAAAGAAATCGTTAGCCCTGTTTGGATGCTTACAAAAACCCAAAACTTTAACGAGACTAACGCTGAAGGATATACAATTTCATAGTATATGTGGGATACAAGTGAAGATTCCACACTCCAGTCCCGAGGCTGATGTACACCTCATGCTTTATGAAACTGTAAATTAAGGCTCATATAATCTGACAGGCATAAGGCTGTGTAATGCGCACCATGTGACTAACAATGATGGGATTAGTATTATCCCATATTGTGTGGGACTACATAGCACGATTCGTGCTTAGTCTAGACTGCAAGAATTTTAACCAGACACCGAATATGTAACTCTATTGGATATATAGTACAATTCAATGTTCACACCTGGCCTGGTCAAACAAAAGAACCCTATCTGCCTCCAAAAATCAGGGCTTATTCCTGTGTGCTGATGATTTTATGGGTTTTCAGAGCCTCCTGATATTAGGAACTGGTTCTCAAGCTATGCGTACGAGTCTCCAGAACTGAATTCTGATTTGCAAGGATATGGTTTTGGAGAAAGTGGTTGTGTGAAAGAGGGGATTGATGATGAAGAGAAGACAAAAGGAAACGATGAGACTTTTGGGAGGATTCAGAAAATCAGAAACAAAGATGGTTCAGTTCTGGTTGAGAAAGCAGCTTCAATTGGGTTTGTGAAATCTGATAACCCTACGGGAGATTACGATCATCGAATCAAGAACGCAAGTCAGGTACTCCTTTATGTTGTATATGTTTGTTCCTCCCCCTCTTCACCCCTTTTGGGTAAATTGATTTGAGATTTTTTTTTTAATTCCTTTAAAGAAAATGTTGTGTTTATCTAAGTTTGTCTAATGATCAGTCTAGTCTAATTCAAGGACTTTTGGAGACATTTGAGCAGATTACATGTGATTAGCCTGATGTGATGTAAAATTGCATATGTGGTAAAAGAGTAGACTGCACACGTATTTCTAAGGAATTTGGATTAACAATTCTTTAAGGCTATTCTCCAATCAACCTCAATGGGTTGGCCGAGTGGGAGAATAATATTAAGTTAAAGGCTTACTCCCAAGCTCGCAGATTCGACTCCCACCACCAGAGAACCTTTAGGGCCACTGGAGGTTTGTCCGGGATTAATCAAGGTGTGTGTACGTCGGCTTGACACCCGTTTAAAGAGGCTAATCACCATTTTGCCATCTAGTTATATCTATTCTGGAATCCATCTCGTGGGTGGGTATAAGATTATATTCAACCATATTAACTTCAGATTGAGTCTAATATGACTTGAGCTAGAACTATGGAGTCGTTCGTAAAATGGTAGAGCATCATGGAGGTGCATCCAGTACAAGTGTTTTGAACACCTTTGACAGCAGCCATATTCTGGGGAGAATTTTTCTTTTTGCTTTGAAATTAGTCACCTAACACAGAAGCTTCGCTCATTAATTAGATATAACTAATCTAAACTTCAACTAATTTCATTTTTCTTCCAGACTTGCGTGCACTTGTGAAACTAAACTTGTTATGGGTCAAATAAATGACAATAAGATAGATTTTTTAAAGAAAATTCGCCATTTCTAGAGTAGCGAACTCGGAGTTCACAATATAAGTCAATCCAAGATCAAACTCATGACTAGCCCTGGTCAAAAACTAAGTGTACATGGCTAGTTTTGTGGGAAAAGGGAATCGAAGGGATGCCTGACGAAGTGCAAACTAAGCACCATATTAATGTAACTGTTGTGAGATTCAAAACTTCATTTACTAATTGTGCATTTGTACCACTCCCAATCTTAATTTCTTCTCACGCTTCTCATACAAATAGGAATTTTTAAGGTCCAAAACCTTACAAACTCAGTTTATTTTTTGTTGCAGGTTATAGGTTCTTCAGACTCCTCCTCACTTTCATCTGGTTCGTAACAACTCTGCTGGATATTAATCTGGACTCCATATAATCTTCGGTTCCTGATTAATTGTATGAAAATAAGAAAAAAGATTAGTTGGAATCTTATCCAAACTTGGCTTCATAGAGCTGTTTAAGACTCCAAGTTCCTTGGACTCGGGGGGGCTGCTCTCCCCCTTGGGAGAGCAGCGCGCTGCTGCCCCCTTTATGGGGCCCATCCCGGTCTCGCTCCGATGATCCGAATTGTTCACTTTGTAGAGCTCGTCGAGTAGAACAACTATGCAAAAAATCAGCTTAATTGGATGTCATTAAGTGCTTGATCGGAGCCTTTTTACTTTGAAAAGAATGGATCCGAAACACTGGATCAAATCCATTATTCCCAATGGACCAAGAGTTATATAGGCTCCGATCAAGCACTTAATGACATTCAATTAAGCTGATTTTTTGCATAATGATTCTACTCGACGAGCTCTACAAAGTGAACGATTCGGATCATCGGAGCGAGACCGGGATGGGCCCCAAAAAGGGGGCAGCAGCGCGCTGCTCTCCCCAAGGGGGAGAGCAGCCCCCCCCCCCCCCGAGTCCAAGTTCCTTTTCTTCTTCTACTTTCTGTGACAAACTAAACCGGCACATATCCAGGCCATCTAACATATTTTCTTTTATCGCTTAATTTGCTGTTCTAACAGAGCCTCCGGAAATTACAAGATGGTTTGCAAGCCACGTGTATGAATCTCCTGCAGTTGATACAAGTGATGCTTTCACAGATTCCGTTTCTACAGAAAGTGAAAGTGAGAGAGTGCCCTTTAATGCTGAAAAATGCAGCCAAGACAAAGGAGAGCACTTTACTGAGTTTTTTTTTTAATACAAAAAAAAAGGGATGTAATGGCTGCTGATAAGAACACATCTTCAAATGGTTTGGCTGAATGTTAGAGCTATGCTACTGGCAAAAGCTGTTTCCAACAGTATAATAATTAGGTACTTTTGCCGAGCCTTTTTCCTTGTATTATTTCTTCTTGCTATTTTTATTTCCTAATCACTCATGTTGTCGTTCATTGCTTGAAAAGTTCCAAAACACCTTTTGTCAAAATTACAAGTGTCATATGTTGTGGAGGCTGATTGAATTGTCATCTAGACCTTGCGTTCATAGTTCCAACTATATATTGTTTTTTTTTTTTTTGATAAGCACTTTCTATTAAAAAGCTCAAACCCAACTACAATCTCAAAGGGGCATTCCCCCGAAAAGAACAAGGCACCTATACATCAGAAAACTAAAACCAGCTAATACAATCAAGAATAAAAAACCAGAAAGAAAACTATACATCCAATTCGAACTTCCGAACTCCAGAGCTATTTAGTGCGAAGGGCCAAAAATCTTGTCCGTGAGTCCCCAACTACTGCAAAGAGCACCATTTAATTGTGTCTTATCCACTCCGCTCTTCAAACACAAAGATTCTTGAACACAGGAAATAGTCCGAAGTATAATCTGATCTTGTGTTGAGGCATTTTGATTGAAAACCCGTTGGTTCCTTTCCATCCAAAGATTATACACAGTTGCTGCTAAGACATTCCTCAAAAGCAAACTTCTGAAACTTGTTCCTTTCACTTGCTGGATATACCAAGCAATGACTTCAGGCAAGGTAGAGGGCATTTGGACACTTAAAGACCTTCTCCACATGCTATCCCACACAGAGAGAGACAAAGGACACTAAAAAAAGAGGTGATGGTGGGTTTCCTGTCCAGTGGAACAAAAGGTGCAATCACCGTCTACAGTCATTCCCCACCTCAAAAGTCTATCTCTAGTGTTCAACTTTTGTTGGACAGCCAACCACAAGATAAAGGACCACTTTGGGATATTCTTCTTATACCAAACCACATGAGCCCAATCTTGAACCGGAAGTTTCACCCTGATAGCTTCCCATGCAGAAAATACTGAAAAGCCACTAGGATGAGGGAGCCACACGACGGAATCTTCTTGTAAACAATTTGGCTGAAAATCTGGGGGGGTGTGAACTACTATAAATTGAGTAACCCTATTTCTTTGCCTAGGCCATCTCCAAGCCCCATTGTGAATAATAGAGGACACCTTTGAAAGCAAAGACCTGCCAAGATTGTACACAACACTTTCCCCAAATCTTTTAAAAAGGGGACCCAAAGGATGCCAATTATCCAACCATAAATGAGTATTCTTACCATTCCCAACTTGGTATTTAATGAGGGATTGACCCAAACTCCTAAGGTTCAACACCTTTCTCATTGTCCAAGAGGCATCACTTGAGATGTCCATGGACCAAAAACATTGACCTTTTATAATATAAGTATGGATCCATTTTACCCAGAGAGTGTCAGCTTTATTACAAATGGCCCAAAGGTGTCGAAGCATTGTGGCTTTATTCCATTCCTTTATCCTCCTAAAGCCAAGACCACCCTCCTCCTTAGGGCTACAAACATGGTTCCATTTGACTTTAGCAGCAGAGGACTTCATCTCTGAACCTGACCAAAGGAAAGCCATCAAAGTACTCTCAATTTCTTTGATGGTTTTGCTAGGAATAACAAATATGGAGCTCCAGTAGACTTGCACAGAAAAGAGCACTGACTGAATCAGCTGTGCTCTACCTCCATAAGAAATCGGTCTATTAGACCAACCGTGAATCCTTTTCAAAATTTTCTCCTTAAGAATCAAGCAGTCAGCAGCCTTCAAACGAGTAGATATAAGAGGAACACCAAGGTACTTTACAGGGAGGTGAGCTTCAGGGATGGGCAAAATACTACTCAAAGTAAGCTTAACAGGCTCAGAAATCCCAGCATAAAAAACAGAGCTCTTTTGCATGTTAGGTTTGAGCCCAGAAAAAGAATAAAAATCTGTCAGCAATTGATTGATAAGACTAAAAGAGTCCTGAGAGGCACCACACAGGATGAATAGATCATCAGCAAACACCAAGTGAGTCAGGCCTATACTTCTGCATTTAGGATGAAAGCTGAAAGGACCCATATCCACTCTAGAACGAAGAAGAGCAGTAAATGCCTCCATTACAAAGAAATTGTTAGTTTGTAATACTAGAGAAATTGTAGCTTTGAGCATCCTAGGTGATGGTTTTTGATTTGTATCTATCTTTTTGCATTCTATTTCCTAGTTCTTGCGTTGCAGTTCCAGTATTCCTAACAAGTCTAATGTTTCATGAATAAATTATAAAGATTTACTTACCCCAAAAAAAAATAAAAAATGAAGCTTTAACAGATAATTCGAACCTTAACAACACTTTTTGTCTATTTCTTCGGAGAGGGGACAGGTTCTTATCTACTTCTTAAGTTATTAGCTGACACAGAATCTCTAAATTAATGGTTTGGCACTTTGTTACGAAATTAAGTGAGTAGTATGATTATTAGTTGGATAACAGATCATCGGGAGAAGCTAATCAGAAATATTTGCAATTTTCTGAAGGGGCAAAAGTAAACCAGTGCTCCAGTTTTGTTGTTTGTGCTAACATATGTTCGTCCTTGTCACTTTTCAGGATTCTTCTAGTATTGAAGGGAACAAAATGTCGTCTGTGCAGAATGAATTGCCTGTCACAATGATTTCTGGACAGGAAGGAAAGCCAACAAGATATTATGATGATTGTTCAACCCAAACTGATGAAAAATCATGCTTAGACTACCAAGTTCCCATTGGAAAGAACAACAGAAAATCTCCAAAAAAGTCTACTCGAAGGAGGGATTCTAGGGAAATAAGAAAACCAGCTTGTGGAATCAAAAACAAAGAAAACCAGGGGACCACTATTGCAGAAAATGGTTTTGTTTCGACGAGGAACGAGAGAAGAGAAAGGATAAACCATGACAGTTCTTTGAAAAATTGTCTGAGAAATGGAGTGACAGATTCATTAGCTGTTTTAAGAAGAAAGCCATTATCAGAAACGACCAATAATAATATCCGACAAGCTGATTATTCGGAGATCACTGGAAAGTGGCAGTGTCCACAAAAGAGGAAGCCAAATCTTGGACCTTGACCGCGTCATACTGTGTCAAAAATATATTTATAAAACTTTGGAGTTAACTACTACTCCGTAGAATAGTGGTTAAGATCGAGTGTCGAATCTGCAGGGACAGTATGGCTAAGTTCCTATAATTTCAATTAACTTTTAGATTAATTCCGAAAGAAAACAATGAATTGTTTGATTTGAGAAAACTGAATAGAGTAAGAGAACAACTAATTAATTGATTGAAAATTGGTGAGAAAAAGATCTAGGGTTTCGAATCCATCCCGACCACGTAACAACGATATGCATAGACTAGGTTTAACATTCGAATCATTAAAGACTATCGTTAGAGCTTGCAATTCCTTCCGATAATCGTCAAGAAGATAATTGAGTTGTTAAAAGGCATAGACTATCCTATAGCACGGACTGTCTCACTAGTTCAGTTTGGCCGCCTAACGGCACGATCAGTCTTACGAGCATAATCTATCTTAGAACTCCAACCACAATCAATGAACACCATTGTTTAACTCCGTATTTGAAAACCGCAGATATAAATACGAAACAGATTGAAAGCATTAAAACCGTTTCATAAAACTAAAATGAGTTCTAGTTAAACAATCCATCCGAATATTAAAATCTAAACCTACACATATACAAAGTTACTTTAATCAGTACTTCATTTCCCCCTAGACAAGGGGTTTAGCCGGCCATGGAAGCCGGAGCCCTGATTTATGCGCAGCCCTGTTCGGGATAATTCGTGACAGCCGTGGTAGCTTGGGTCTCCTCCTTTTTATACTCTACACGGACCGACTTTCCCATAAGGAATGAAGAATCCTTTCCAGGAAGGAAAAGTCTCCCTTTCTGATGAAAGCCCATTAGAGCTTGGGCCCACCAAGACATGTTTAAATTGTAATGTTTGCTACCAATTTCAATTGTGAAACGACGTGGACAGCAGCAGTCCAATAATTAAGAGGCCCAATCCTATTGCTTTGTGCCGAATAATTGCTATCCTTCCAATTTACACGTTTTCGCACCATCGATCTCAAATATCTACAAACACCATAATACGTTAAAATATATCAAGTAACAATGTAAATGAACCGACAAAGCATAGATTAAACGGATTGAGAATGGGTGCTTTTCGGCACCTGTCAGACCTCCTTTGAAGCAGCTTCGCCTTGAACAATAGGTTCACGGGGTATGAAAGCTTGTGTGTTGTGATGGAGAAAAAGGAGATTGGGTTAGTTTTTAGGAGTGGTCATAACTCTTCTTTCATTTTTTTTTGAACAGCCATGACTCTTCTTTCATGGCCTTAGAGTCCTCAGAGAGAATTTTCACTATGATGTGTTCTTAAGTTGTTTGCAAAGGCCAGTGCAACGCATTGTCCTATTTCATTGTTTATATCATTTTATAAAGTCGTACCATTTTTCAGATCGAATAATAAACGACTATTGGTAAATTTCGGATTCTCCACCATATTCAATTACGACAGATTTATAAATTACGTAATTCATAACTACAAAAATTTGCATCACAATATTCATGTATATAGATGTATATACACGTATATGTACACTGTATTGTTATAGTCCTGACGTTTGCCGAATCTTGTGGATAATGTCCACTTGAGGGAATTGAGAAGTTCATGTAAACTTTAGTGGAGTATTAATCAGTGTTCTAAAAGTCCACGTCTAGTGCCATTTAGTCCCCGCCTAGGCGCTAGGCGGGAGTTCAACACCTAGGCAATTAGTCGATTAAGCGGCCTACTAGTTCCCCGCCTAGATGCTAGGCGGCCGATTAGTACCCGCTTAGGTGCTAGGCGGTACCCGGCCGACTTGGGAGCGCCTAGAGTTTTTTAGAACCTTGGTATTAATGGATCTTACGGACAAATAGATTCGTAGAGTTCCTTCATTTGGAGAAAACTGATTTTTTCCGTTACATGTTGAACATTGATACTAACATGTTCTTCACAGGGTCAGCTGGCAATAAGTTTGGCACGAGTTATTTATGTTAGGCTTAGTAAAGACATGGGATTTGTTTTGGCATTGGGACAAGATTGCTGGGAACAACACATGGAAACCAAAGGCTGCTTACAAGATTTCCTTGATAGAGGTCTTCAAGGTTTTTGAACTTTAGGTTTGACCCATTATTGTGGTCAGGTTTGTGTTGGAGGTTTTTCAAAATAAAAGGTGCGGGAGGTTATTTGTGAAAAGGTGCGACACCTTTTCACATGGGGTATGACTTTACGTGAGTAGTTATAACACCTATTAACTTGGGGTGTGACTATTAGAATGGGTTGTGATTGTTAGGAAGGGATGTGATACATGGGGGTGCCTCCAAGAGG
>BPLS01012840.1:12225-39700 GCA_019656275.1 Rhododendron kiyosumense | reverse complement strand
TAAGAGAATCCCAACTGAAACCCCCAGTGACTCACTCTCTTTCTCTGCCATGGGTTCTTCTCTTAGGACTTGCCCAGATTTGAGAGCCTTCCTCCCTCCCACCATTGCTTTGCTGTTCGCACCATAAATTCCATAGGACTTGCCCAGATTTGTGGTGCAAATTCATTCTTAGTGCGTCCCGCATCAAACCAACTTTGAATCTATACGTGTGCACCTCGACAATTTTCTCCTTCCACCAACCGGTCAAAGAAAGATGGGATAGAATTCCGTATGAAGTAACCCCACAAAAGTTGATATTACCTATGAATTTCAGAAAATGTGACATAAGGGTTGGGGTTGACAAAATTGTAAAGAGTATTAGGAGAAGATTAAAACGGGGAAGCTCCAGGTTTCTAATCAGGATTGTCTTCGGTGGAAGTGGAGCAATTACCTTGCATTTTCAGTAAAGACAGCCAACTTGAAATGGGAAAACCCGAAGTTAAAACTGAAGATCCCGATCTATTATCTGTGGAAAAATATTTGCCCTCCAAATTAAAGGTGGAATTGTTTGTCTGGATGGCTGTCCAGAATTGCATAGCACATCAAAGTTTGTCTTGGTTTGGTGGGGTATTGTAGCTAATGACTTGGAGCCATGCCCTCAGAGCAACTCTGAAAGGGAAACTCGAAACCATCTTCTACTACTGTGCAGGGTCTCCTGTGGTATTTGGTCAGCAGTGATGAATTGGTGGGGAGTAGAAATAGAAAGGGTGAGCCTATTCCAACCTGATGGCCTTACTGCAGGTGTGGAATGGTAACAACTTCAAGAACTTGGAAAGACTACGCTGGCAGGCTTGCTTCTACGCTGGTTGTGTAGTCAATTTGGTTAGCTAGGAATGAGATTGTGTTCAAGAATAAAAATATGGACAAGTAGGAAATTGTAGATTTGGCAAAGACTAGGAAGGCACAAAGATTAAGGGTAATACAAGGTTAATAACTCTACTCTGTGAAGGACTTCAAGAGAAGCTTGGAGGGTATCAGAAGACAGAAGATAAAGCTTATTGAGGGATTCATCACTGAGTGGGCTGAAAGCAGCTGGATGATGTCTTTGGGAAGGCCAACTGAAGCTTCTTGGTTCAAGTCTGTGTATAAATTATAAAGCTATCTGCTACTATTGTTTTAGTTCCTCTGGCTGGTCATGTTTTTACTTCTGATGTGGCTGCGGCGGGCAGTATACCTGTGTTTTGGTGGAATCTTGCACTTGACCAACTACACTTTGAGGCCTTAGAGTACTTATGCTGTTCAATCTTTTGTTTCAAGGAATTTGTGTTCTTTGCTTTCTTGTTCGCCTTTGTATTTCTGCATTCAACATCTTGTTCGATGTTGTATTTTCGGTCTGGCACTTATGCTACAACAACATCATGGAGCTTGTGTTGTTCCTTCTCTTTTTTTCTGAAGTACCCTTATCGAGCTATCAATATTTCTTTTTTTGGCTGATAAAAAAAAGATACAAAAATGGGGAAGATGTTAGGAGAAATTCTTGAACCAGCCAAAGGTTAGACTAAATTATTTGAATTTATGGAGCTAAGCTAAAATTATTAAAATTAAAGATACATGCAAATAGCTTTTGTACTTGGGTTTTGTGTAGATTTTCTTGATTAAAGGTTCTCTTTTGCTAGCCATTAATGGGCCAATTTTTCGTCACTCTCACCTCTCCAATAATATTTTCAGTTATATTCGATAAATACCATATTGTTTGTTAAAGACCATAGGAAATAATGTTTATAGGCCCAAAAAAAGAGAGGTACATCAGTTATGCAGGAATTCAGAAAAAGTAATGAATTATGAAAACACAAATTAATAGACCGGCATAAGTGTCATTCTATTAAAACATACATACTGCATCCCCATTTGTTGGATCTTTTGGTAATTTAATTAAATATTAAAAGAACAAAGTCATAAACTTTTGTTATTTTTATTTTCGTTTTTAACCTTTAAGTCTTTAAGAAACATCGCCGTTGTCCTTTCTTATTGCTAGTAATTAAGTTCAAAAGTGAAGGGTAAATAATAGTAATAACTTTTGATCAAGAACAATTCTTTTGGGACAATAAAAAGTGCCAAAAAGAATCAACTGATAGGGACTACGGACGTATTTTTTTATTTAATTTTTGAATCGGAAAAAGGAGGGAGTATCGTTCAAGATACACAATCTATCATCATATATTGAACATGATTCCACACAATCTCATTTCGTTCAAATAACGGAATCTAATCATTTAAAGACCCATCTTATTTTGTCAGATACTGGCTTTAGGCACTTGGAATTTTTTCAACACCTCCATTGATTTGTTGCTTTTTATTTTGCAGATTTGGTTATATAGACTTTCATATATATATGACAACGTTTGTTTCGTGGTGCCTTGGAAAATTCAGCTGGCAGAAGCCGGCATTGTTTAGAGCAGCTGTATTATTCGAGCCAGCTTGAACACTTAATACTAATCGTTCGGTCGTAATCAGTGATTATTTTAAGCGGATTTTATTTGGGTTTCAACGTATTCATGATTGCCCACGATGGACAAAGCAAGATTGGAAGTCCTACACCTTATTTGGATCCGAGCAATGCTAGTACGTTCTTACCGATCACTCATCTCTCACAATTTTTCTATACAATTTTTACACCGGTGGATTAAAATCCTGTAGAGGCACCCCTGCTTGAAGAAATTGTGCAGAGTATTAGGAAAAGATTACACCCGGGGAAGAATAGGAAAAGTTGTTGAACCGACGGAAGCTTAGACTAAATTATTTGGATTTATGGAGCTAAGCCGAAATTAGCAACATTATAAGTACACGCATATAGCTCTGATCTCTCGATTAAAGTCTCATTTCTACTTACCATTAAAGGAGCGAGCTTTTCGTCACTCTCACCTGCCCAGTAATATTCTTTGTAATGTTTGATTAAACATCATAAAATCTAGTAACATTTGATAAATATCCTTTGGATATGCTTAATTTCTTGACATCCCGGAAGTCGACACAAACCCTAATCTGCCCATTTTTCTTTCGAACAAATATGATGTTAGATAACCAATTGGTATAGACAAAGGGCTCAATAAAACCGGCCTTCTCCATTTTCTCAACCTCTGCAATGACAGGTAGCTTCATGATTCATCCGTCTCTATGGTGCTAAAATATATTTTCTTGATGAAAACTTTGAAATATTCTAAACAAAATATATAAGATAGCGAGAGGAGAAGATTATCTACGTGCTGAATCTTTCAATCTCATAAATTCTAATTTTAGTACTGGCTTATTAGTATTATTCTTTGAGTAACACGAGATACAGCCCATTCTCCTAGTTGTTTATCTTAGTTAAGAACTAAGAATAAGTCAAAACACGGTAAGCATATAAAGATACTATAGGAGAAATTCTTGAACCGGCCGAAGGTTTGAAAAAATTATTTGGATTTACAGAGCCAAACTAAAATTACAAAATTATATATACATGCATATAGCTCTGATTTTGCAGTTGGTTTTGTATAGATTTCTTGATTAGAGGTTCTCTTCTGCTAACCATTAATAGAGCCCGGTTCTTCATCATTCTCACCTCTCTAGTAATATTCTCAGGAATATAAATAATAGATAAACATCATGATATTGGTTGTTAATGACCATTGGAAATAGGGAAAGACTTCGGTGTCTCCGGTCATTTTGGGGACACCGTAACTTTTGACATAACAAATCATTATGAGTATAACCAAAATCTATTATGAGCATAACAGAACCATAGTAAGGCATAACTTGTTTGTTATGCCTTGGTTGGGTTTGGTTATGTCTTGGTTGGTTTTTTGGATATTTCTTGGTTATGCCTTGTTTGAGTTTTGTTATGCTTGTAATGGGTTTTAGTTATACTCATAAGTGTAATTTTTGTTTCCTATAGAAAACAAAAACAAACATATGTGGTGCTAAAATATGTAGTGTCTATTGATACACAATTAAGAGCAAGTTTTCCAACGCATTCTTTGATTTTCAATCATTTTGACCTGGTTTTAATACTGATAAACCAACTCAGCTAATGGGTATTTAATAGACTTCCTTTAAACCATCTCAAACCACCTTCATTCTCCATTTACAACCATGGCTCTCTGCAACTCAAAAGCATCGACCCATTTCCAAATCCAACATTCACTACCGATTCTCTTTCTCAACTTCATCAGGCTTACTAGTATCTTCTTATTTCTACACTTCCCTCTTGCAAACTCTATTTCCTTTGACTTTCCCGATTTCAACACATATAACCAAGACATAGAGTACGAAGGGGATGCAACTGCAGCCAATGGAACGATACAAGTCACAACATACCTAGGGAACACTCAGCTCACAGGAAGCGTCGGACGAGCCTTTTACTCGCTGCCCATACACCTATGGGACAACGATACGGGAAACTTGGCAGACTTCACCACCCATTTCTCATTCGTCATATCCGCAACTAACCTCACTGCTGTCGGTGATGGACTCGCCTTCTTCCTTTCTCCCATGAATGCTACACTACCTGTGTCTTCAGGCGGGGGATACCTTGGTCTTTTCGAGAGCTCCATCGCCCTCAATGCTACCGACAATCAGATTGTGGCCGTTGAGTTTGATACTTTCCTAAATTCTTGGGATCCGAGCATGAACCATGTTGGTATTGATGTCAATTCGATCCAGTCCGTGGCCAATCTCACGTGGAATACTAGTTTGGCAAATAATGAAACAGCAAATGCTTGGGTGAATTATGATTCTACTACCATTACATTAAGTGTTTATCTAACTTATGAGGAGAATCCGGTTTTCGAAGGAAATTATAGTCTTTCCTGTATTGTTGATTTGGGTGCAGTTTTGCCTGAATGGATTAATGTTGGTTTTTCAGCTGCCACAGACTCTAACGCCGAAGTATATAGTATTGTTTCTTGGACCTTCAATTCAACCTTAGGGGGATCCTACAATTCCAACACGGGGGGCTCGCTCTCAACGGGTACGGGCCAGATGAACCTGCCTTTGATGGTTGGTTTGGCTGTGAGTATTGGTGTCTTCAGTTGTGGGGTTGGCTTGTTTTGGTTCATGAATCGGAGAAAGAATGTTTTGCGCGGAAAAAGTGAGGTGGGCCTTGATGCTTCTATCGATGATGACTCCTTTGAGAAAGGCACAGGGCCAAGAAGGTTCACATTCCGGGAACTAAGTCATGCAACAAACAATTTTGCTGAGGGTGGAAAGCTTGGACAAGGTGGATTTGGAGGTGTTTACAAGGGTTTGTTAAGTGACACTAATGGAGAAATAGCCGTGAAGCGCATCTCCAGAGGATCGAAGCAGGGCAAAAAAGAATACGTATCAGAAGTGAAGATCATTAGCAGGTTGAGACACCGGAATTTGGTTCAACTCATTGGTTGGTGTCATGAACAAGGAGAGTTCCTTCTTGTCTATGAATTCATGCCAAACGGGAGCCTCGATACCCATCTTTTCGGTGGCAAATCCAAGCTAACATGGACAGTGAGGTACAAAATAGCCCTTGGCTTGGCTTCTGCTGTGCTTTATCTACACGAGGAGTGGGAGCAATGTGTGATTCATAGAGACATCAAGTCGAGTAATATCATGTTAGACTCAAACTACAATGCTAGGCTAGGTGATTTTGGCTTGGCCAGGCTTGTGGACCATGAAGTGGGCTTAGAAACAACCCTCTTGGCCGGCACCATAGGGTACCTAGCTCCAGAGTGTGTCGCCACAGGCAAATCAAGTAAAGAATCAGATGTCTATAGCTTCGGTGTTGTTGCCCTTGAAATAGCATGTGGAAGAAAGCCGATAGATCTCAATAGGAATTCGAGTCACATAAGACTTTCAGAGTGGGTTTGGAGCCTCTATGGGAAAGGACAACTCTGTGAAGCTGTTGATAAGGATCACACAATGGAGTACGATGAACTTCAAGTAGAGCGGTTAATGTTGGTTGGGTTGTGGTGTTGCCACCCTGATCACAATCTTCGGCCATCCATAAGGCAAGTGATCAATGTTCTTACATTTGAGGCTCCATTGCCTATTCTGCCATCACAAATGCCGGTACCTGTATATTTTTCACCTTCCATGTGCATGCCTAGCTATACATCATCGGTTGTGACCACAGATTCAGACAAGGATAGGACTTCAAGTAGCAGTCATGCTCGCAGTAAATAAACATCAGTTTCAGTTGAATCTTCCAAAGCTCCCTTGCAATTGCATGAAGATAACAAAGAGAGCATCCTTCTATAATTTCTTTCTCACTTGAAAGAGGGATGATTGAGGTATATTATTTACTAATAGCAGGATTGTCAGATGCACTGTAAAGTGCTAAGTTTGTTTTTTCTGTGCTTTGTAATAAGAGTACAATGTTGTTCACTCACCTAAAAATTGTGTATCGAGGCTGTATATTTTTCACTTCCCATGTGTATCGCTATTCATCATCGGTTGTGACCAAATAATTCTGATGAGTATAAGGCTCGGTGATCAAGTACTAATAGTCCCAATCCCAGTTGCTACTCATCCTTTTTAGTTAGATCTACTAAAGCTCTCTTGCAATTGCATGACGATAACGAATATAGCACCCTTCCACAAGTTCTTTAATTTCTCGCTTGAAAGAGGAATGATTGAGGAATATTATTTTCTAATAACATGATTGTTAGAAACACTGTGAAATTCAGAGTTGGTTTTCTCCATGATATAATCACACTACCAAAGAGTGCAATCTTGTTCCCCCACCTAAAAAGTGTGGAAATTACTCATCGTGAAGCTGATCATAATGGATCCCACTTCGATGATCAATCCATTTTGTAGGGCAAAGAGCGGAATCTTGTTCTCCCAATTCTTATTTTGTATTATTTTCTACCAAATTTCTACGTACGTAGTGATGGGGTTGTAATGATTTGACACAGATTATGGGATGTATTATTTGCAGCTTCATTTATTCTTGTATCAACTGCAATTGGTTTCAAAGTACTCATGGGCTAAAGTCCCACCTTATTCGGATCCTCTCATTCGAAACTAAAAGTCAAAAGAAGATAATAAAATGTGACAAATGAGTAATCAAAACTGCATCACCTGACTATGTCGTGTGTTACTTGTTTTTTCAAATGAGTAATCAAAACGAATCCATGGTTAAAAACTCAAGCCAAACCCATTCGATCGAGACCAGGGACCCTGTAGTGTGTAGTGCATGATCTGAGCCGTCCGTTAGGTAATCAATGGTCAAGATTTTATCTCGGCCCGTGCAGACCTGAGCTGTCAATATGGAGATGACATCTGGAGCATTAACTGCTGAAAATGGAATGGATCGTCCACTACAACCCTGTTGTGCATCCCTGCACTACAAGGTTCCCGAATCTCCCCATCTCTACCCCTAAATCCATCACTGAAATTGATATTCTGTCTGGTAAAACCCCCAAGTAGTCCAGTTCGTCTGACCTCAATCTATTCAGTATATCGTCTACTGCTTTTGTCCCAAAACCTTTCATATCTTTCCATGTGCATCTAACGCAACTAGTGAAAAAATTTATCGCACACAAGTGACACAAATAACACATCCAAATCAAACGAAGAATACATCCAGCGATGAAAAACATACAGTAATAAAATACCAAGTTAAGGCCAGCAAACACCTAATTAAGGTGCATAAGTTGTCTATCAATCCGGGGTTTGTTTGTTTGAGATGCAATCTGAGCTGTCCATTGTCGAGTATGGATGGCCTGGATTGGGCCAACACGCATGTTGTCCCTATGGTTATTGCCATCCAATCACCGGACCTGGTCACACAATATTCTATGGTATTCGGGGATGGACGAACGGATGCAGGATTCCAGCGTGGGTTGCGCAAACATTATCATATTCTCTAAATCCTTCTTTTGTCATCAACTGTCTTTGCTGGTTTAAGTATCTTTTCCTGGTTCGACCAGAGCCAATCTCATTTGACTTCGAATCATTTTGACTTTGTTAATGCCAAGTAAACAATTCAGTTGAAGAGAATTTGGATTTCCCTTATACCATCTCAAACCACCTTCATTCTCCCTTCACAACCATGGCTCTCTGCAACCCAAAATCATCAACCCATTTCCAAATCCAACAATCAAAACCGATTATCTTTCTCAGCTTCACTATCTTCCTTCTTCTGCTCTTCCATTTTGCGAACTCTACTTCCTTCAACTTTTCAAGTTTCCAACCAAACGACCAACGGATATTCTACCAAGGGGATGCATTTGCAGCCAGTGGAGTAATCCAAGTCACAAAGAACCAAGAGGACACTTCCCTCACGCAAAGCGTCGGGCAAGCCACATACCCGCAGCCTATGGAACTCCGGAACCGGAAACTCGACAAGCTCATTTGTCTTTCATCATAAAAGCAATTGACCTTGCTGTTTTCGGCGAGACTCTTTTTCTTCCTTTGTCCCTTCAATGCTACAATCCCTACCAATTCCTCCGGAGGTGCCCTTGGTCTTTTCGAGTATTCTGCTGCCCTCACTTATACCAACAATCAGATAGTGGCCGTTGAGTTTGACACTTTCCAAAATAAATGGGATCCGAGCGCGAACCCTTTCGGTATCGATGTCAACTCCATCGACTCGGTGGCCACTGTCACATGGAATACCAGTTTCAAGATTGGACAAACAGCAAATGCTTGGGTGAATTACAATTCCACTACCACAACTTTAAGTGCCTATCTAACTTATGAGGAGAATCCAGTTTTACAAGGGAATTACACCCTTTCATATGTCGTCGATTTGAGAGAAGTTTTGCCTGAATGGGTTAGTGTTGGTTTTTTGGGTGCCACGGGCGACTGGATAGAGCTACATGATATTATTTCTTGGACCTTCAGTTCAACCTTAGGGGGCTTGCCCTCCAATTTAACCTCAGGGGGATCGCTCTCCAATTAAACCTCCAGGGGCTCACCCTCAACGGGCACACATCACAGGAAGTACCCAATTCTGGTGGGTATGGCTGTGAGTATTGGTGCCTTCAGTTGCGGGATTGGCCTTTGTCAGTTTAGGAAGTGGAAAAAGACTGTTGTGCGGGGAAAAAAAGACACCGGCCTTGATGCTTCTATCGATGATGATTACTTTGAGAAAGGCACAGGGCCAAAGAGATTCACATTCCAGGAAATAAGTTGTGCAACAAACAATTTTTCCGAGGAGGGAAAGCTAGGACAAGGTGGTTTTGAAGGTGTTTACAAGGGTGTGTTAAGTGATGCTAAAAGAGAAATAGCTGTGAAGCGCGTCTCCAGAGGATCGAAGCAGGGGAAAAAAGAGTATGTATCAGAAGTGAAGATCATTAGTCATTTGAGACACCAAAATTTGGTTCAACTCATTGGTTGGTGCCATGAACAAGGAGAGTTCCTTCTCATCTATGAGTTCATGCCAAATGGGAGCCTTAATACCCATCTTTTTGGCAGGAAATCCAAGCTAACACGGACAGTGAGGTACAAAATAGCTCTTGGCTTGGCTTTTGCTGTGCTCTATCTTCACGAGGAGTGTGAGCAATGTGTGGTTCATAGAGACATCAAGTCGAGTAATATCATGTTGCACTCGAACTACAATGCCAAGCTAGGCGATTTTGGCTTGGCCAGGGTTGTGGACCATGAGTTGGGCTTAGACACAACCGTCATGGCAGGCACAATGGGGTATATGGTTCCAGAGTATGTCACTATAGGCAAAGCAAGCAAAGAATCAGATGTCTATAGCTTCGGTGTTGTTGCCCTTGAAATAGCATGCGGAAGAAAGTGTATGGAGTACAAGAGGGATCAAATACTGCTAGAGTGGGTTTGGAACCTCTATGGAAAAGGACAACTCTTTGAAGCTGTTGACAAGGATCTAACGATGGAGTACGATGAAAGTCAAGTAGAGTGGTTAATGGTGGTTGGGTTATGGTGTTGCTACCCTGATCTCCATCTCCGACCGTCCATGAGACAAGCGATCAATATTCTTACATTTGAAGCTCCATTGCCTGTTTTGCCATCACAAATGCCGGTACCTATATATTCTGCACCTCACATGTGCATGTTTGGCGATACATCATCAAATGTGACCAGAGTTTCAAACAAGGATAGGACTCAGTGTTGGTATAGCAGTCACAGTCCATCACTTTCAACTGGATCTTCTAAAGCTCACTTGCAATTGGATGAAGATAACGTGTAGAGCATCCTTCTATTAAGTTCTTTCTCACTTGAAATAGGGGTAATTGAGTTATATTATTTTCTAATATTTTGGTTGTGCGTTGCACTGTAACATCATTAGTTGGTTTTGTTATAGAAGGCCCCAACAGTTCAAGAGCTGTCTCATTTCAGTTCTACTGAAGGCTTGACAAGCTTATAGTTTAGCCAGTACTCTACGGTACAATTCGGGTCCGGCAATATTTTCTACCAAATTTCTACTTAGTGATGGGGTTGTTAATGATTTGATACGGATTATGCGACATGGTTGAACAAAGATTTCAGAGCCTTTTTCCTTTGCTCTTTGTCCCACTTTTTGTGTACCATTAACGGAGTTCTGCAGATCAAAAGGGTCGTTACAGATTGGCTTGGGAATGTTCCTATATTTCAAGATTGGTGCAACCGGTAGAGGAATTAATAAGCCAACAAGTTGCTCCTTTAGCAGTTTCGACCCAACAGCATAATTAAAACTCAAAAACGAATGCTAGGGAGAAGAAGCTTTGCCTTTAACATCACCAACTAAGGATGCCTTTATAAGGCACCTGTGGGTTTACTCTATCGAATTTTTACTACGACTAGCATTGATAAACGAACCAAGGTATCTGAGTTTACTCATGTAAATAAGCTAATACCAGACTTGTTTTTTTTTTTATCAGCTAATACCTGACTCGTTTTGATTATGATGTTCAAAAAATCCAAACTACTCGAAGGCAGTTCATTTTTTGCTCAATTAATACTTGTTTGGGATCAATTTGTCCGATAAACAAGCAAGTTTGAACATATTTTTGGAGCTCGTTAAATTTTTAACCAAGCTTGAGCAATGAAGTTTTTTGCTCTTTCGGCTTGTGGACAAGCCCTAACTGCATCAATACTATACATGTAGAAGAATTGTTACCGAGATGAAAGGTTCTTAGACAATGAATTTCGGTACAGAGGACTTTCGTTCTGTATAACAAGAATATTTGTTAACACTATGCCATAATGCACAGAACAAAGCTGCAAATACATGCAAGAGATATGATGATAAGTTGGTAACACTATGCCATAATGCACAGAAATTGATTAATGATGCTACATCGCACAAGAACGACAAGGGGGACGTCCTACAATATGCTTGATGCAGGAATGAAATAGGTGATCCCCATGCTAATATCATATACATGACCTGGACAACCAAATTTGCCAACCAATTCATCATTTAAAAAAACTGCGAACTGACATATAACAAAAATGGGAAGGGGGTAATTGAAGTTAGATAAACCATGGGCCGAAAAAGGACTTCCTTCAGAGGCCTAATGTCAAACACGTGGGAGGCATATACGTTGCATCGATTTCTAATGCGGTAGACCATATAAAATCAAAACTCGAAAAGCTATTAGATTCAATTAGAATGTGCGCCAATAGAAAATGAATTAGATGCAACAACCACCCATTGTACCTTAGATTGTTCCTCACAATCTTGGCTGCAGAAGTGGTTCTGTTTCTGAGACTTTTTGAGGCACAAATAGCAAACACCCGTTGTTGTACAGAGAGAAAGAGACGATGGGTGTGGCCGCGTGGACGATTTCACCAGCTCCGTTCGCCTGAGTTGCGAACATACCTCTGCCGGCTGACTCAGTGATCGGAACTTGGATCGGCGACGGTGAAGGTCGACTTGGACCGGCGACGTTATAACGGACTACGACCACCAGAAAGGAGAAAAAACATGTCTTTTAAAGTTGTAATCAAGTGTTCCCGGCTCACTTTTTTCAATTTTTTTCTGCATATATCTTCTCTGATTAAGTACCAAGAAGTATCCGATTGACTTGATAACTTTCAAAATCACCGTAATTGACAATTTCTACAATGTAGACAAATAGGATCATAAAAATGATTCCAAAGTATGGTCGAAAATTTCAAAAAACAGAGGAGAAGAGACCTTCTTCTCCGGTTTCATAAGAATTGTAATCAGATGTACCCAGCAACTTTTTTTCATCTTTTTTTGAAATATATCTTCTCCGATTAATAATCATTTGGTACTTGATTGAATTCATACTTAACATAAACATTTCAATTGACAAGGTATACAATAAGGACAAATCGGATCATTAAAATAATTCCAAAATCAGTTTCAAAATTGCCAAAAAAGGAGAAAAGCCTTCTTCTTGGGACTTCGCAGGTAAGATGCGAAGTCTCTTCACTACTCGCGTTACTTAGATATTTCTCGGACGAATCACATGTTCAAGTTTACTCACTACGGAACTCGCGTTTATGGACCACGTTTTTCATAGAACATATATTTGTTCTGTTTTCCAAGATTTTCCTCCTCCTCCTCCATTCAGATCCCTTTGTTCCATCGTACTTCGGCATCACCATCATTGAGGTGAATATCCACTAAATAATCCTCTGAATTATATCCTCGATCTTATGATTCAATTTCGTTGCTGAAAAATTGCCTGGAAAAAAAATGACTTTTTTGGCCTATGTTTTCTCAACAACGGATTTGAAATGTGAATTCTCGGGTTTAACAAAGTTTGAATTTTGGGTGATTGACGATGGTGGCTCAGAGTATGAAGGAAGACTACGGGTTGTTTGTGTGGCCGTGTCCCATGTAGTATTGTTCTTGCTGAGTATGATTGGCAACAAAGATTACGCTTTTCCGGGGTTAGCGTAATTGAGGTGAAAAAAGTATCTAATTGCTCGTCATTGTTTTCCACTTCAACAGTATGTACACAAAATCTTTTGTGCTCAAAATTGAGCCCCACTATTTTGTCTTTTCCTAATGTTGTTTAGCCCAATAATCATGGTATGTTAAATGAATTTGTGCCGAAAATCCTTTGTTATCATTGTAGCTCTATTCATGTTTATAAAGTACCTGTGAGGGACAATATCTGCCACCCTTCCAATTTTATTTTTTTTGTCTCTGCTGTAGCCTTTTCTGTTTAGGGTGATTATATAACAAAGCAGAGTTCTAAATCTTTTAATTAACAAATTAATACAGTCAGTAACTTAGATCGAAACAGCAAATTAAGCAGTAACTTAGATCGAAACAGCAAGGAAAGGATATGCATTTGCACTACAACACTTAACCAGCTGCATTTCATTGTCTCCACTTCATAAACCACCTTCCATTTTCCCAAAATAAAAGAATTGTAAGACAGAGAGAATTCACAAGAAACAACCGGGAAAAAAAATACTATGTCACATTTGTTGGCACGAAGACAACGAACTAAAAGTTGGATTCTCTTGGTTTTTCATTTTCACTACTACCTTGACCAAATCCTCTTCTTATTTTCCCTCTCCTTGATTGCTTGAACTGGATCTCTCGTGGTTTGGTTATGCGCAACTGGCCTTTTACTAGTCGTAACAACAGGCTGCTTGACTGTTGTTCTTGCAACCCTAGAAAATGGTTTAGGAGGGTCAGAATGCCTCCCCTTCTTGTCATTCAAGGAATTGTTTTCTGGTTCGCTGTTTCTGGATAAACGCTTCCTTGTACCGTGAAAAGGTATGTTTCCTTTAGGCAATGTCGACCCTAGGCTCATTGGGCGGTTTATGGAGTTTGAACTCCGGAGGATATGGTGCTCAGTATCATTCATAGTGTCATCTCTTATGCAGCGTTTTCCTTCTATTGGAGTGGCCCTTACTGTGGGATCTAGACTTAGCTTGGAAACATACTGCTGTTCCTGTTCTCTCAATTTGTCTTCAAGCTCCTTAACCTGAAATCAACACTTCTAGGTTATTCTTTAGCAGTTGAAAGAAAAGAAAAGTAGTCCGAAGACTATTGTAGCCATTTCGATGAGTTCAGTCAGAAATGACAAAGTTAAGGAAAGTGAATGGGCTGAATTGAGGAGGAAGCAACTATGATTAACTGATTATGGAAATAATGACCAAAAAAAGAAAGGACAAGAGAAACTAGGGATTTATTTAGTGGAGATCATGTTATGTGTATAATAGAAGCAGATGTCAAGGTTTTTGCGCATGTAGAAAATTCTGTTGGAAGAGGTCATCCGTTGACATGATGGCAAATGCTGCATGGCCTTAGAAGGAGGGTTGAAGAACGGGAACAGACAATCTGCAAAGAGGTGGAGTAATATGCTATCTCTTCCGAACTGAGACAAAGAGCGGGAAAATGCTGCATGGCCTTTGAAGGAGGGTTGAATAATGGGAACAGACAATCTGCAAAAAGGTGGAGTAATAATATGCTATCTCTTCCGAACCGAAACAAAGAGCGGGAAATTAAATTTTTTGTGACTTTTTACAATCATGGCAATAAGAATCTTCTAAGTTATGCCTACTCTATAAATTGCTTTTCTTCTGAGCGAAAACCAAAAGAAATAGAGAAAAAAGGCAAGACCTTTTGATGAAGTAAGGGTTCTGAGTTGTGTTCATGACCTTCTTTCAGTTTCCTCTCTAACTCCTCAATCTGAAACAACGAAGAGTATAAACGATTACTTTTAACTTCTCACTTGCATAAAATTACAAGGAAAAGACCCGCTTTACAAGGAAAAAAAACCTTATGTTGAAGGTTAGCAGAGTAAGACTTGGACTCTTTCACTTGCTCTTTCAGTTTGTTTTCAAGATCCTTGACCTGCTGACAAGTTAAAAAAGCAGTTAGTTTCTACCCGTATGAAGAATACTATCTATAGTACATTCCTAAAGGGCTGTTTAGTAATAATCTATGTGCTGTTAAAAAAAAAGAGAGTCATAATATCTGTTATTTTCTACCTCAATTAACAGGTGATCGCCCATGAATTATGTATGGGATGAAAAGACAATAATTTTTTGTGAAACAAAGAAAGAGGGTTATCACAAAAACCTGTTGATAAGTCATAGAGTCTGATTGCTCTTGCTCTTTAAGCTTCTTCTCCAGCTCTTTTACCTTCAGTAGAAGCAAGACATCTGATTAACATACTTTATCACAAGTTATGGGCAAAAAGAAACACCATCCACTTTACTTTATAAAAAGCCCACCTTCTGTTGGAGACAGGTGCAAGTTTCGTCGTTCCCCTTTAATCTTTCAGATAGATGAAGGATTTGCCTTTCTGATTGGCTATGTAAAGATGTCTTCAGCTCAAGCTGGCTTTCAAGTTCCTTGATCTTTTCCTGTTGGTTTTTGTAAACCTGATCCTTGCCTTTAGCCTTACTTTCAAAGCTGTGTAAACTATCCTCTAGCTTCTTCAGAGATTCATCTTTTGTTCTGCATTCCTGCCTTGCTTTATCAAGCTTCAGGGAAACCCATCAAATGAAGTCAAATGAAGTCCAAGAAACACACATGCAAAAAAAAACAAAAACAAAAAAAAAAAAAACTCGAGTTTCAACAATACCAAGCATACCATCATTTTTAATTTCTGAAGCTCACTTGTATCAATTTGCTTCTTTGCAGGACCCAACTCAACCCCTCGAACCCGGGTGGCAAAGTTCAATGAACTCAGGGTCTCACTCAAGTCCTGCTCTGAAGGGCTTATTTGCACGAACATTAACGTTTTGGAGTCGCCTCCTGCAGCAAATAACATTTTCAGCATCAAGTAGAAAAAGAAGTTGGAAAAATTAAGGATAATGTCCATATAGTGAAAGCACTGGATTTGAATTATAAAACAGAATGGCGAAGCAGAAAACTAAGGATTTGATGTACCTAATGAATCCTGAAGTAGATGTGTCAGCTTAGAGTTCCTAGAGGTAGAAACAAAGAAGAAATCAGATGCAAGTTCAAGTCAATATTCAAAGAAACAAGGCAATTTGTGTATTAAATAGTACCTATATGGAATGTGACTGCTTTTAGTTGCTAAAGCTGATATCACATCTCCAAGGGCTGAAAGTGACCTATTGATATTTTGAGCTTCCTTGAGGCGATCCCCTTGAATATCAGTTTTCGCAAGCCTCTCACTGCCTGCCAAATCCACAAGCCAAAGTTTGCTCTTGGTGCATTCACCACTCATTAAGTTTCTTGTTTTTACCATTATACAGAGCATGCTGAAGAAAGGAAAAAAAAATGCAACTACCATTAATTCAACAAGTAACTACTGAAACAAAAGAAACCATAACAATGAGTCAAACAACAAAAAAAGTTGGTGTAATTGATTACCAATGAGAACGGCTGCTATGCTCATTGACATTATTGGATCCCACAGCCCTTGCACTACTTCCAGCCTGCAATACATTCCAGACTTCCCTCGTGTTCTCCACTTTGGCTTCCACTATTCCAGGAACATGATGAAACCCTTCCGAAGCTTGCTTTATCTCCAACCTAATAGTCCCCAACAATATTATGATTATGGTTTTCCGATGGTTCATCTCAATAGAGCTAGATTGTCTATAACAACTTTCTAGCTTAGTTGATTTATTCATGTATGCAAATTGCAAAGAAATGTCAAGAGGGGTTCTTACTTTTTCGATGTTGGTGATGCACCCAAAAGGTCCCTAATCTGCTCATTATATACTTCAAGCACGCTAACAGATATATCGTAGGAAAAATTTTCGCTCCTTTCCTTGGAAACTCTGAACAACTCCTCGAGTGTCCTATAATTGACTCCCCGATTTTGCTCAATACCCTCCATTGTGAAAGTTTTACCCGTTCCTGTTTGCCCATAAGCAAAGATACACACGTTGTAGCCGTCCAACACTGAGATCACCATCGGTGAAGCATCCGCAAAGACATCAACTGTCAACAAAAACACAAACTCTTCATAAAAGAGGATTTGGAAAGATGTAATTATGATTCATCATATACTCCAAGTGCATAGATGATGTTATGGGGACACCATAAATTAACAAGTCATTTTATGGTGAATGCATGTTATGCATCAATTGTGGCCAAAAAGCTACATGTAGTGGTGAATAGATACGTATTTTGTGGTATTATTATTTTGTTACGCCTTGCATATTTTTTGTGGTGGCGTTATGGCATTGTGTGGTGAAGTCAAAGGAGGATATGGTATCACACTATACAAGCTCCCCAAGTAAACATTGGAATTTTTTAGGGTGATTCATCATGTAGTCGTTGCCATAGAAGTACCTTGATCATCTTTTGGTGTGTAAACTCGGTCGAATTTAAAGTTCTTTTTCGTAGAACCACCGGTCAGTATCCCAAGTTCCCCATCCTTGGCTGCATCAAAGTCCACAACTGTTGCATGTCCAGATGCAACTTCAGTCTTGCTTAAAGGACGACATCGGCAAAATACCCGGATATTTCCTGATGTGCGACCAGAATAATTAGCACGTTTAAGTTTGCATTCAAATCATAAAAAGAAGACATGTTAACATGCCTTTTGCCTCCTGAACTTGGTTATATAACTTCCTTCTCTTTGCGTGCTCTTCATTGTACTTGACTTTTAAATCCTCACATTGAGAAACTGTAACATGACACCATGAAGATTAATGGATGATTCAAATACCAAGCCACTTGAACTCTCCTGTAACTCAAAACCTTACCCAACGACTGAACTGCAAAAACCATTTTATTTAAATTAGGAATTGAGTCGACGCATTGATGCGCTTCACGAGAGAGCTGAGAATGCTCCTCTTTCATCACCTATGAAATAGTTGAAAAACATTACAAGATAAAACACAAATGTGCACAGCTGAAAATGAGAATACGAAAGTACAAATTGGTACCCTCCTTTTGTAAGGAAATTACCTTTATCTTTTCCTGCAAATTATTAATTGCCACGGCCCAAAACTTCTTATCGCACTCATACTTGCTAGAAATATTCCTCAGGTTTTCAGCTTGTTTATCCACAGTTTGGTCTGAAAAGAGAAGATAGAAATAATAAGAAGGGTTACAAACACAAAGGACAGTTGTATGATTACGCATGCATGGTCTTAGGTATGGTCCTTAGTTACACGAAGCGGGAACGGGGACGGGAGCGGGAGCGGGGGCGGGGACGGGGGAGCGGATGATCGTTGAAGTGTGGGAGCGCCATTGGGAGCGGTTAGGAAAAATTATTAATATATTTTGGAATTTTATATTGTTAAATGTCAATATAAAAATATTATTCTACCACATAAAATATTACTATTAAAATTATAAGTTTCTAGTTATATTTCAACATTTTTATTGTAGCACATGATTACACAATAGAGTTCTTGTGCATATTAAGTAGGCATAAAAGTTAAAGGCATTAGTATAACTCTAGAAGGTTAAGATTAGATGTGCACACCAACAAGAACAAAATAACTTTAAAGGTACCAATTGCAACTTGAATCGTAAGTCTCTCAACCATTTTTTGGGTGTAAGTTCCCGTATAGGTAAGGAACGAGTTCCCGTCATCATTGGGACGAGTTTCTTGGAGTTTCCTTCGACGGGAGCGCAGAAGCGCGTTTCCGTCGAAGAAACGTGGGCATAGTTGAAGGTTCCTGCAACTAAGGTATGGTCCCCCCATCATTTACTGTATATATATCCCGGGAGATCTGCCCAGATGATATTGCTAGGTTTCAAAGACCAGCATTATGGACAATCTTCTTTAACTACCATTAAAATGGTTAGTTGGCCAAAAGACATTTCCTTCTATATGAAAAAGAGGCTAACAACAAGCTTATATGAGCATCTCCAGGGGACTCTTCAAAATTTAACACCAAAATCATACTTCGCTCTCGTTGACATTTTATTTTTTGCATCATATATTGTTGACAAGAACTACAAAAGACCAGAACTTAAATTGCAAAAGATAAGAAAGTAAAAGTTACTATTATCTCAACATTTAAAGGTTTCTACCAAACACTAAAAATTTGAAGAGTGAGAAGCAAAATTTGAAGGGTGAGATATTGTTTGAGGTATTCTCTGGAGCACAAAAACACACACACCAAAACCTCCAAAATTTTAAAGTTTGGATGTTTGAAGGTTCTCTTGCAGATGCTCTAATAGAAAACATCAATGGAACAGACCAAACTCTAGCCAACTTCTAGCCATATCGAGACATAAGCCGGCAAGATGACTTAAAAATACTCTTTCCGAACTATCTCCGAATACAAATGATATTCTTGAGTATCAAAAACAGTACTGAACCTTTGACCCCATCTTACCAAGAGAGTATGTCTGGAACAACTTGTTGTCAAGTTCCATCCTAACCTTCTCTAGTTGTTCATTCGCAGCAGTCAAGGACATCCAGGCTTGATAACATTCATCTGACTTGCGTTGGCACTGAGCACTCAGCTCTTGTATCTTCTTCTCATACTTGGCAGTTGATTTCATTTGCATTTCTTTGTGCTACAAGTACATGATTTTTCAAATATGAATTTAGAATATACTCAGCTTTCAGGTCATATTTTTCCCATTTAGCTTAATATCATACCTGAGCTGAAGTAACTTCAATCTCTGCAGCACAGTTTCTACATACAAGATGCTCACATTTCACTGGTAAAGCTATAACCAAGTCAAGAAAGGCAACATTAGAAGTTAGCAAAAGACACAAAAATAAGCCGTTGAATACACAGAAATATTAACTATTTGAAAGATTAAACAGAAAGCAACCTGAGAACTTTGGCGCTCTCCGTATACAGATCCCACTAACCAGAGGACTTCCATTGACCCCTTCAAATTTTATTGTAATCAGGCCATCATCTTTAACAGAAACCCTTGAATCAACGAGCTGCAATGGTTTGTTGGCTCCAACAATGGAGAAGATGTCAAAGTCTGACAGGATCTACAAAGTTCAAAGACAAAAGTAACAAAATGAGTCCTAGTGTATAGTTTCTCTGAGAACACACAGTAATCAAGATAAAGTAATTCTACTAACTGACTTCACAAAGTAATCCAGATAATGTAATTATACTAATTGACTTGCCTTCTCATCCTGCATGAATACATTGAACACCCTCATTCCTTTAGGACCATAAGTATTTATTATCTCTACAAAATGAAGGTCCACGTAATAATCTCCAGGAAGCATATTGTCGAATCGGTAACAGAAATTTCCTAGTCGTGCTGATTGGTATATTAATGAGTGATCACCGCTCTCAACTATGTGCTCATCAGTTTGGAATGCATCCCCTCCTTGAAAAAAGCTATCAGCCATGAAACTCATAGTGCAATTTGATTCAATTGAAGCCTCCCCGCCAGCATTTACAAACATCACAACTTTCTCTGATTCAAAAAACAGTCATTAAATGTAAGTACTTCAATACCAACCTACAACCTGAAAAGGACAAACTAAAGTGAAAAAATGAGGATTGAAATTATTTGCCATCATTTGGTTCTTGGAAAACATTACAAAGATAAATTTTGTTTCTAAAAAAGCATAATAAATGAAGCCTATTCAAACAATACCCCTCAGCTGATCTCATTATTTCGGACAACAAAGCAGGCTATACTTGTCGTTTCATTCGGAAATGGGTGGGAGAAATTCATGATGAATGCGTTTCGACACTGTTCTTAGTAGAGTATCCAACCAAAAGGAAGTAAGTTGAGTGATTTTTGTAATAAATGATGCATTGAGGCTTTTGAAAAAAATCTACTTGTTTGGGAAGTGTCATTGCTAAATGAATCGCAGGCATGTTCTATGCTGACCTCTGAGTCTTTTGACTACTAAGATAGCTGATTCACTATGCTGGATTGACCAGATATTCTCAATTAAGTCCTTTTGCATTACGTGGGTATCTCGCGTGGTTTACTTAGAAGGTGGTGCATGAATTTGGTCTGACCTTCCTTCCATCTTTTGAGATTGTGACTTGGTGAGGGTTCAATGGGTGTACTGCCTCCTACTCAATTGTCTTACAACAAAATTATTCTTTTGGCTGATCAACGACAAAACATAAAGGAAAAATTACTGTTACAACTTTCAACATTGATACGAGAACATGACTTAAACCCAAAGACCCAATTGCAACAGAAACCCTAATCTGAGTTGGGTGTTGTCAATTACATCTTACCTTAAACCAAAAATTGAACCAAACCTAGAGCATGGCCGCAACACAAAGACCCAATTCCAACAGAACAGTAATCTAACCTGAGTATTGTTACATTACATGCATATACTTTCACCATAATTGCACAAACTGCCAAAGCATGCCTACAACCCAAAGACCTAATTACAACACCCCTGATTTGACTTGGGTATTGTCAAATACATCTGAGTTTAACCAAATAATGAACTAAGACTATACCATGGGCAGAACACAAAGACCCAATTAAAACAGAAACCCTTATCTAACTTGGGTATTGCTGCATAGATGCAATTTCACCAAAATAAAACAAACTACCAAAGCAAGGAAAAATCGAAGAGACCCAATTGCTACAGAAACAGGCCAAACTAAGGTAAAGAACGAAATGAACACAAGATACACCAACCTCTACAATCAGGCTGTATAAACCCACTTAAAATCAGCCTTGCACTTGAATCGCAAACCATACGATCCGTCGAAGATTCCTCGTCCTCATCCATGGGAGATTCTTGGTTTTCCTCGTTGAAGGGTTTGTCCCAATCGAAAACATTAGCAATAGAGGGGTCTGAGATTTGGGTTTCTGGGTCTTGACCGAGAGCGCTGAAATTGGTATCTTCCATTGGTACGAAAGATTTGGGTGTTCGGGTACCGAGAAAATCTTGAACTGTAAGACGGAAAATTGCTTTCTTGCAGCGGAAAGAGCTCGTGGAGTCGGGAGAGTGGTATGCTTCTTTCGCCGGAGTGGTGTGTCCAAAGATATTCAAATTTCAATTTTCCCTGACCGTTGTAAAGAATGACCGTTACTGCGTCGTGTCCTTTTATAACCTTTTTTTTTTTTGAAACGTGTCCTTTTTTTTTTTTTTTTTGGATCCGCGAACCGTGTCCTTTTTTATAACCTAGTATGAACATATTCGCCGCTGACCAACATATTCAACAATGGTAAGTACTTTTTTTTTTTTATAACCGGATATTCGATAACTTTTTATTTTTTATTTTTTATCCGCCGATGTCCGATGACTCCGATAACTTTGAGTTCAATTTTCGCTGCGCAAAGTTGTTTTTTTTTCTTTTCCCGCTTAAAGTTGTTTACTCATCACTTTTGCACCGGCCCGACATACATATATATATATATACTAGTGCTAGTCCGTACCTACGGCACTACGCATCCCTATTGGAAGGGGATGACAGTTGTGTGATTTAGGTGCAAACCATGGGCACTTAACCGAAAAGTGGGAGGATGCACTACAGCCTTTGGATCAAATGAATCTAAGCCATTCTAATAACTTGTCCTCACACCCTTCTGTTTTATAATAGAGATGCACTACAGCCTTTGGATCAAATGAATCTAAACCGTTCTAAAAACTTGTTCCCACACTCTTCTGTTTTATAATAGAGATATATCAGATTGTATGAGATCCATCTTGAGGTTCCACGGTAATGATAAAAGACGTTTAATTGGTTTAAAACATTATGTAAGGGTTTGTAAAGCTCAAATCCATACGGATCAAGAAGACTTGATAGAGATGACCAATTGTAGTCCCTATGGATTTGGGGACGAAAAAGTGAACGAATTGATCAAGCCCAATTCGATATCCGAATGAGATAATTTTATTAGAACCCTTAAAAATACGTTTTAAACAAGTGAACGGCTTCGATACTTTGTATGAGACATCAAGGTGACTCTCATTCAATCTGATGTACACTTGGTATACCCATAGCTTTTTTGCTTTTGTACGGGTAACTTTACCATTTTATGTGGGAGATTATGCTCTGTTCTCTTTCCTTTTTAAAAAGCATTTTTTAAGAATTTTATGTAGATTTCTCATACTTTTAACATTTCTCCCTCTATCTCTTTTCACTTATTACCCCTACTATTTTTCCAAAAAAAATTCAAATACCAATCAAACACAACATAAAAATTTGTATCCTACTTCCATAATAAGAATTAAGAATGGGAACTGCTACGGTGTCCACCCGTCATTTGGGGATACCGTAACTTTTGGCATAACTAACCATTAAAAGCATAACAAAAACCAGTGATGTGTATAACCAAAATCTTACAAAGTTATAACCTCCAAAATCCCCAAAAATTTGGGGATTTTGGGAGTTATGCCTTTGTAAGGTCGGTATTATACATGTCACTGGTTTTTGTTATGTTTTTAATGATCAGTTATGCCAAAAGTTACAGTGTCCCTAAATGGCGGATGGACACCGTAGCATCTATTAAGAAGGGAATTGCTCATTTAATAGGAGTAGTAAGTTATTTGTTAGGAAGTAATGCAAAAATTTAGCTCAATCACTCACTAATATCTGATTTTTTTTTGATCCCACTAATATCTGATTGAATTGAATTATTTTTGCCTAATCTCCTAACTAATCATTCCATAAATACAGAATAAAAAATTTTGATCATGAGAGTGGTATTCAAAATGAGTCTAATCACAGTAAGCGGATTAAAGGATGATGCTATGGTGTCCCCAGTCATTTTGGGGACACCGTAATTTTTGGCATAATTTCACCGTTACAACTAAAACTCATTACAAGCATAACAAAATCCAAATAAGGCATAATGAAGGAATATCCAAAAAACCAATCAAAGTATAACCAAACTCAACCAAGGCATTTAGTTATGCCTTGTTATGATTTTGTTATGTTTGTAATGGGTTTTGGATGATGCTATGGTGTCCCCGATCATTTTGGGAACATCATAATTTTTGGCATAATTTCACCATTATGAGCAAAATTAAAACTCATTACAAGCATAACAAAATCCAAATAAGGCATAACTAAGGAATATTCAAAAAATCGACCAAAGCATAACCAAACCCAACTAAGGCATAAGTTATGCCTTATTATGGTTTTGTTATGTTTGTAATGGATTTTGGTTATACTTATAATGATTTTGTTATGTTAAAAGTTACGGTGTCTCCAAAATGACTGGGGACACCGATCGAAGTCATCCCCTTTTTTTAATACACTTTTTTCGGTGTCCCACTGTTATGCCTTTGTTTATAATTAACTACAAAATGGCATAACATAGAACCATCAAGCATACAAAGACATAACATGGCATAACATAAACCCAAAAGTGGCACAACAGGAGGACACCATAACAGTGAACACCGAAGCATTTTCCCGTTGATGTTTAGTTAGTCTCTGAAAAAGCAAGACCAAACTTTTACAAATTCTAGATTTCCTGAATCAAAAGTAATTGATTTTTGCCATTGACCAAAAAAAATGCTACTTATAATGGAGGTCCATTGCTTCCAAGTGTTTTTGAAGGGTACCACTAATAGTTAATAATTACATTTTTTTAATCTTAGAAAAAGAAGTTCAAAATTTTTAATTATGTGCACCCAAGTGGAGAGATATGAAAATAATCTACTCCACATAATCGTCAAGAAGTATTGGTATGAGCACCACGTAGTCCTGCATGGCACTCTCCATTGCTTTCATGTCAAGATCAAAGCTAGCTAAAGTCTCGTTACTTGTAATGAGCATAAAAAAAAAAACTTGTTTAGTCCCGCAAAGCGACAATGTAGAGTTACCTTTATGGGAATGACTTCGGTGTCCCCGGTTATTTTGGGGACACCATAACTTTTGGTATAACAAAATTATTATGAGTATAACTAAAATTCATTACAAGCATAACAGAACCCTAACAAGGCATGACTTGTATATTATGTCTTGGTTGGGTTTGGTTATGTCTTGGTTGATTTTTTAAATATTCCTTGATTATGCCTTGTTTTGGGTGTTATGTTTGTAATGGGTTTTAATTATGCTCATAATGGTAAAATTATACCAAAAATTACGATGTCCCGAAAATGACTGGGGACACCATAGCATCATCCTAACTTTATGGGAATGACTTCGGTGTCCCCGGTCATTTTGGGGACACTGTAATTTTTGGCATAATTTTACCATTATGAGCATAACTAAAACTCATTACAAGTATAACTGAACCCAAACAAGGGATAACCAAAAAATATCCAAAAATCCAACCAAGGCATAACCAAACCCAACCAAGACATAACCAAACCCAACCAAGGCTTTACTATGGTTCTGTTATGCTCATAATAGTTTTGGTTATACTCATAATAGGTTTTGGTTATACTTATAATGGTTTTGTTATGCCAAAAGTTACGGTGTCCCCAAAATGACCGAGGACACCGAAGTCATTCCCCATAATATTTGTTTGGTCCGCAAAACGAAGACGTAAAAATAATACACAAATTTTGCAAGAAAAATTGAATTTTTTTTTATCAATTTACTAGATATCGATGAGTTCTTTTAATTTATGAAAAAGGTTTAAATTTTTTCTTGAAAGAAATACATTGTTGGGAATGACTTCGGTATCTCCGGTTATTTTGGGAACACCGTAACTTATGGCATAACAAAACCATTATAAGCATAGCTAAAACCCATAACAAAATTATGATAAGACATAACTTGTTTGTTATGCCTTGGTTGGATTTGGTTATGTGTTGATTGATTTTTTGGATATTTCTTGGTTATGTCTTATTTAGATTTTGTTATGTTTGTAATGAGTTTTAGTTATGCTTATAATGGTAAAATTATAACAAAAATTACGGTGTCCCCAAAATGATCGGGGATACCATAAATGGTTTTTGAGACCTCGTTGTGGGGATCGGACAAACATTTTGGGACGGAGGTAGTAAAATTTTTATGCTGTGTTTATATTATGCTATGTTATACCTTTGTGTGATTTATGTTATGCCAAGTGGCTGCTAAGTGGTAAAATGACACAACATGCAAGAAATCACACAAAGGCATAACATGGAACGACACAAAAGTATAACGGGAGACACCATAAGGGTATTAGCATGAATCACTAGAAGACAAAAAAGAAGCGCAATTACAAAAAAAAGTGTGAAAATCACTACCCATCTTTTTTAGTTTTTTATTTTTAATGTTTATTGGAAACGTATCATAAAATCTTTAGCTTTTATGACTTTAAATAAATCTAGTGACGTTTGGTGATTTCATGGTTATAATAACTTTGAGTTTATTAATTTTAAAGAGGTCATAATTTATTACTAATTTTTTTGTACAACTTTTAAGCGCATATTGGCTACAATGGAACCCTGGTTCGAACCGAGATCAAACCGTGGTTAAATATTTCAAAATTGGTGTGGTTCCATGAATTTCCTGGGTCGGTTTGTTCTCAAATTCTTAGAATCGTAAACTATGGTTTAATTGATTTTTAGTTCCCTATAGAACCGGACCAACACAATCCTACCCGGAGTTGGAAGGTCATTAGGATAGGATCATCATCATCATCATCACAGAGAGAGAGAGAGAGAGAGAGAGAGTTCACCGACTTTAGATGTTTGGACTTTGGATTGCACCCCAAGAAAGAAACAAACCCTACCCGTATTCCACTATATCTATACAGCCTCTACATTGAAACGGCCTCTCTCTCTAAAAAGTGTCAAACCTAGCTAGCTACACTGAGTTTCCGATCAACCATGACTGACATGGATGGTGGTATGGTTTTTCCCTTTTGCTGTTTTGAATTTGCTATGATTTTATTTTATTTTTTGGTGCCCTGCTTTGTCCTCTGTTTTAATGCGAGTCACAGGAATTGGTCTACCACTCAAAATTGTTTTCTCGTGTCAAATATGCAGCTCCTCCGTCCCCTTCTCACGGTGACAATGGTGGATTCAATTCTTCCGGTGTTCGTGATCACTTACTCTGGGGTACGTGCAGTCTCCTTCTACAGTCGGTAAATTATCGACTTCCTTTAACACTTATGACTTGCAAGAGAATCACTTTCACATTACAATTTTCAGAATACACTATGAGTCGTATATATGACAATGAATGCCATGATCGTGGCTTGTAAAATTGTTTGAATTGAGATCAAAAAATGAAATTTTCAATTTTTGACAAAAAATAGAGCCATGCAAACACCAAAAATTAAGTAGGACCCAAACACCAATTGAGGTGAACCGCGTGAATTTATATACTCCTAACCGAGGAGTTTAATTCATGAAATTACGAATAGCCTCTCCCCTCAGTCCCCTTCTACTTCCCTTTCTTTCTCTTTCTTTACAAGTTCTATTCTGAACAATATTCTTTTCTTTGAGTCCTTCGCCTTGATTTGCTTTTCCTTATTCCATTTTTTAATTTGAGTTTGATATTAGTAATAGTTTTTGCTTTTGCTTTTATATACCCTTGAATAACTATAATAGTAATAGTTTCCCACAAATTGTTTTTTGTTTTTAATTTGCAGCCCTGTCTTATGGTGTAGCCTCAGCCATAGCACTCAGGACCATTGATGCTCTGACTTGTAAACGAACAACAAATCAACCTGCAGGATCTGAGAAACCAAAAGAGAAAGAGAAAGAGAAAGACAAAGTACTGGAAGAGAAAACTACTACCACCAATCCCACTGTTTGCCATGTTAATGTTTTTCCTCCATCAGTAC
>BPLS01012840.1:0-12215 GCA_019656275.1 Rhododendron kiyosumense | reverse complement strand
TCACCACTATAACCAACTCCAAAGATTCATCTACTCTTGTGATCAGTACTAAAAAGGAAGATCAAACTGCACCAGCAGCAGCAATTTCTACTCCTACAAAAGTTAGTGAAAATAACGGCGGCAACACCGCTGCTGTTGCTGCTTCTAATGGAGGAGTCCTAGGCCTTTTCTCTCGCCCTCAAGCCAAGGCCCAGCTTCCTCCTCCTATATGCAAGCATGCGTTAGACTTCTACTACGATGTAAGTAGTATTCCCTTCCTCCTAACTTTTAGGATATGATGATGTAACTCCGGACGTTTAGATTAATTCCGGAGTTACAAATATTACAATTCTTTAATTAAGCTTTTGAAATTGAGAACATGGGGAAGTTTGTGGCCTGAAGCGAATCTCATAGTTGGAGCTCTTCACGTAAAGAAAAAATGAACGATAAATCACTCTAGAAATCAAAATTATATATATACTCTGACTCTGAGTGGATAAAATCTTCAAAGCAGTGGTCATTGTAGAAATTAAATAGTACAGTATCAATTAAATATCGCTCTTCTTATTTTTAGCAGCAAAAGTAGTAATATCTATGGGCCTTATTTTTTCATGAGCTTACTCATGATGGACTTTTGTATATCTATTTATAGCACCTTATAGGACTTGGAGGCCACTGATTTTTAAGTAGATTTTGGGGGCTCACAGTCCTGACATTGTCTCTCACCTTAGGGACGAACCAGATTGAGAACCTTGAACATTATCTCTTGAACTGCAGGGAGGAGAGAACCAAAAGGAACCATAGGGGACGAAAAATAGATTTCGTGAATTTGCTACAACTTTTAGTTGACAAATTTATTTTTGTCACCCGTACAATTTGTGATGAAACATATGCAATTCGTGATGATTTTTATTCGTCTCCAAAACTCTAATTTCTTGTAGTGTATGCATGTAAATTTAATGTGACTTATACAATTTTTGACTTTTTTTTTTCATATATAACAGTGTCTTCACGTCTCCTCCGAGAAAAAATGTGAAGGTTATATTGATCTTACGGAGAGATGTCATCAAATGGGTAATTCAATTCCAATCTCGTTTCTCCTCTATAAAGTATTCCATTTTTTCTTTCATTTTCTGTTTCTAGGAATCAATAATATTGACATTTTTTTTTCCATTCATTAATCTTAATCTAAACTATCCTAGGGGAATTGGGGGAGTACTGGATGCGGCTTATGAGAATCGAATTCTGCCTATGTACATGAGAGTATGTAAGGGAGGCCAACTGCGCTTCACTGCACTTGCCAATAATATTGACATTTAGATGTTGAGTTTTGTGCATGTTAGCTGTTTTTTTTTTTTTTTTTACAGACTAAAATTTTAATGCCAAGCATGAATCTTGGCAATTGCCATTGTTTCACTAAGAGTTCTTAAAAAATAAGTATTTATTTGTAATTTTCAAATTTAAAAATAATGTAATTGCAAAAATAATTTTTCGATTTTTTTTTTACACTGTCCAAAAGATCTTATCGAGATTTGTCAAACATTATCCATATTACACAAAAATTATTTCAATAAGTACTTATTTTTACATATAAGTACTTATTTTTTAAGAACCCTTAGCGGAAGCTCTTTCATATTATTTACATTTGAATTATTGAATCTTATGTCTGACCACCTGCAATCTTAAGTCGCGTGACTGCAATGCAAACCAAAATCTCCTTCCACAGCTATTTTGCTTGTGAAAAGTTTGAATATTGAAAGGATTATGCTATATTGTTTGACCAAAATTTAGTAAATTGAAAGACAATTACGTGGGCCCTCCGCTATTAACATGAGTAACGGTAACCCATAGCATTACTTCCGAGCTTAACGGTAAGCAGAAATGTTATGATACAAGAATACGTTCATGAAACTATCCAGGAAAGGAATCATTCAATGTTTGAATAAATGTAATTTTTTTTCCCTATATTCTTGATTCTTTATTTATTTCTGATTATAACCTTTGCACGCAGCTTTTCTTAAAAAAGTGTTAAATTTTTCGTTGTTGCATTCTAATCTTTGGTACTGAAGAAACATATCCAAATTCCCCAAGGTCAAAGTTATAGCAATCTAACTCAAACTATGTATAAATGTTGATTATGAGTTGTAGGATGTATAACAAAAAAATGCACATATATGTACAAACTCAAATTAAATATGTATATATATTGAAAAATCCTAGCTCGCCTAGGAATATAAATATTTGCTATATATATATATTTCAAACTTTTTCAATACCAACCCACAATCAATATATAAACCCAATCAATCACCGAAAAGCAATAAACATTAGAACACCAATATATACGTGGAAAATTCTAAACGGAAAAAAACCATGGGATTGAATAGTTACAAGTAATCTTACCCTAAGATTTGAATCCTCACAATCAAGTCTAAGACCTACTTGCCGAATCCACGTTCACCACACCCAGTACTTGACCGCCGCTACCTTGAATCCACAAGTCTTCCGTTTGCCTCCCAGAAATCCACTGAAGGACTTTAACTTGCCAAGAAATCCTCTTAGGGCTTTTCTCAAATAAATTGATCAGAAGATATTGAACTCTCTTGAAGATGTCTTGTATGCTCAATGATCAATCGATCCCATTTTACTCCAAGATACACAAGCATAAACCCTCCTTTTTAAAACTCCATTTGTCTACACAAAATGATATGAAGTTGCTGTGTGTATTCCTTTGAAATCCAAGCCTCACAGCCTCGTGTATGTATATAGCCTCCTTGATTTTCGCGATTGGTGTATTCCATAAAGTTGCCATATACCGAAAACACTTCTTAAACAGACACTTTAAAAATAAGAGTCAAAACTCTTGATTGCATATCTTTCAATTACACAATATTGATTTTCTTTCATTTTTTTTTTCTTCAGCAAAACGAAGATTTATTGACTCGAAAAGGGTACATCGAGTGGAGAACTCCCTAAGCACAGACGCTTAACAAGAAATGGAAACAAAAACTGAACGACAAAACAAAAAGCCATCCAACAGATAATTGGACCGCACCACTTCTCAAAAAAAAATTACACTTTCACCTTTCTCATTCCATCCAGATAACCCTTAAAATCTTCCACCGAGTGCGAAATTTTCTTCCACTTCTTAAACAGACACTTTAAAAATAATAGAAAACAAGATACAACTCGATAATGGAAATACAAATAAATGTGTTTTTTGTAAATAAAATTACCAACCAAACAGGACGCAACAGCTTTTTGGGACTAACAATGGAGTAGGTATGAATAACCTAGTATTTAACAAGCAGTATATATCCATTTTATGGAGGACAAACAAATGAAGAACAACTCTGATATAGGGAATCTACTATCTCTGTCGATCGACTCAAATTAATTAACAAAGATTAAATTGATGTCACTGGATTCGGATTTGGATTCGGATTCTCTTTGTGAAGATGCTGTGAGAGTTTTCATCTAGATCCTTCATCTCCCAATTCATGATCTAGTCTAGTCTAGTATTTTAAAGTAGTGGAGTGTTGTTCCTTTGTAGGCCCAAAATCTGCTGATAATTCCAACATCTTTGATGATGGTCATGAAAATCCCACGCTACGTCCTCCAGCTGCTCTGTTACATATGTCCTACCGCGGGGTAAGTACTGTAGTATATGTCTTCCTACTCAATTTACCCTTCTCTATAATTCCTAGCTAGTTACTAGTATTCATTTGTTTTACTAACAACGAAAGTGCTTTCATGCTAGAGAGGACAATATCTAACAACGAAAGTTCTTTTGTGAGACCCTGTCTTATAATTTAGGAGAAACATGGTCCTGAGTATGCCGACGTACAAGTACATGCATAACTGTGGGTTGCGTGGCGAGTAAAACGGATAATGCTGTACCTAAGCAGGAATGGAATGATGCAAAAATTTGACACCAAAGCCAACCCTGTTCCCACGATGGGCTTTGTGGTGTGTCCCACATCGATTGGGAATGAAAGGTTTTAGTACTAAGGATTGGAACAATCCATGATATCCGGGGCCCATGAAAGTAATTGATTTGCTGCACGTAACCTAAGTCTTTTCTTGGTAAACCCAAGAGAAACATCTAATCGTCAAAAATAAGTTCTACAATGCAAGTGCATGCGTACCCTTTCGAAATTAAAATTCTTCCGACTCACGAATAGATTTCTTTACCGATAAAATCCACTGAATTATCTTACTTTTTAGAGCTGAACAGGTAATTGATCTAGTTTATTTACGCATGACGAGAAGTTTCGCTTTTTTTTTTCCCTTTTATCAGCAAATTTCTGCTAATTTATTGACTGTGAAACTTGTCAATTGCTGTGCTCCTAAATTACAGTGTAGGGAAAAGTATCGACCTTATGCTGGTGAACAAGCCTGCAAGAAGTACCAGACATTTATTTCGGAAACATCTCAAAACAGTTAGGAATTTCTATAACATTTTTAGAAATTCCTAATTGCCAGCGTGCAATATCAGCCTGCAACAAGTGCCCACTCAATAATTTCCAACTGTCTTCTCGAATATTGAACTATTATATGCTCCAACTGGGTTTTAGAGTTCGAATTATGCCATTAGATCCGAGGCGGCTGGTGGCTCCGGCGACACTTCCAGCGACCTCGGAGTTTTATTTCCTTGTTTTTATTTTCTCTTGGTTCTTGTTATCCTCCGGTTAAGGAGATTTTTCGTTCCCTGCGTGAAACTTTGTCTACCCTCTGTGGGTATTGTTTTCTTGCACGTGGTGAGATTCTACCCAATCCACATGGATACTCCTAAATTTGAAAATACTTATGGACGTACGGCTAAGATCTGCACTGCAGAGATCCACCTTGCAGGTCTTGTTGAGCATCGTTTTTCCTGGCAGAGGGCTGGATTTCGGGTGTTTGAAGCCTTTGGGCATTTTCAGTTGATTATTAAAAAAAAACAATGAGCAATCAACTCTCTAATAACTTGAGAATATCTTTTTAACGGAGCTTTCGTGAATAGTTGCTTATATACAGAGGTGAATTGTGCGCATCCGCTATGAACAATCTAGAATTAAATAAACTTTTTCGAAGAAGAGTTAAACTCTTTGAATTTTCCGGAAAATTTTCATTTAAATCCAAACTGTCCAAAGTCAAAACGGATAGCCGAGATCACGCGGCTCCTTGAATAAGGGAATCATAGCCGTTCCGTGAATAAGTCAATCTCTAATAACTTTGAGTTGATTAATTTTAAAGAGGTCATAATTTCTCAATTTTTTCGACAACTTTTAAATGCATATTGGCTACGATGGAACCGCGGTCCGAACTGTGGAAAAAAGTTTCAAATTGGTTTTGTTTCATGAATTTTCACGGTCCGTTTGATTCTCAAATTCTTAGAATTGTAAACTATATTGTATTCTCAAATTCTTAGAATTGTAAACTATGTTGTAATTGATTTTTAGTTCCTTATAAAACCGGACCAATTCAATCCATACTTATCTCGGAGTTGATAGGATCATGACGAGGAATTTTTCAATGCCGAGCTGGTAACAAGTGGTGTCCACTCAGCTCGTCTGGGCCGTCCATTTCGGTTTTGGACGACTCTGATTTGGAGAGAAAAAAAAAGAGAGAGTGGTAGAGTGCAAGGAGAAAAGGTGTTTCAATCTAGGCCGTCTTACACACTTTTAGACGGCCCATATGTGGGTGCTCGGCACCACGTTGGCTGGGTGACTGTGATATCCACCCCGCACCCAAAAATCTCTCGGATCATCACACACCCAAAGATAGAGACAGAGTTTTCATTTATTTTTGGTAAGAAAGAGAGACGTTTGGAAACAAACCCTCCTACCCGTATTCCACCATATATATATATACAACCTCTATATTGAAACGGCCTTTCTCTCTAAAAAGTGTCAAACCTAGCACCGAGTTCCCGATCAACCATGACTGACAGGGATGGTGGTATGGTTTTCCATCTTCCCTTTTCCTGTTTTGAATTCGCTATCATTTCTGGTTTTTGTGTTTTTTTTTTTTTTTTGCCCTGCCTTTTCCTCTGTTTTAATGCAGCTCGTCCGTCACCGTCTCATGGTTCTTCTGGGATTCGTGATCACTTACTCTGGGGTACGTGCAGTCTCCTTCGATGGTCGGTAAATTATCGACTTCATTCACTAACATTTATGACTTGCAAGAGAAATATCGATCGTCCAACAATGAAGCAATATGTTATATGCCTAGATTCAGCAATGTCACATATCCCAGACCACTTTCACGTTACAATGTTCAGAATGCACCATGAGTTGTACATATGACGATGAATGCCATGATCGTTCATGTAATCATGGCTTGTATAAATTTTTGGAATATAATTTTTTGAATTGAGATCGATTTGAAGAAAGTTTTATTGGGAAAAATGAATTTTGTTATAAGATATTTTTGACATTATTGAGCCAAAAATTAAGTAGGACCCGAACACCACTTGAGGTGGACCACGTGAATTTGCTACTTCCTCTTCTTTCTCTTTCTTTTCAAGTTCTACTCAGAACAATATTCTTTCTTCGAGTCCTTTGCCTCGTTTTGCTTTTCCTTATTCCATCTTTTAATTTGAGTTTGATGTTAATAATTTTAGTTTGCTTTTATACACGCTTCAATAACTATAGTACTCCATAATTCCCCACAATTTGTTTTTTGTTTTTTGCAGCCCTGTCTTACGGTGTAGCCTCAGCCATAGCACTCAGGACCATTGATGCTTTGGCTTCTAAACAACCAAATCCCTCTGTTTGCCATGTTGATTTTCCATCAGTCACCACTATAACCAACTCCAAAGATTCATCTACTCTTGTGATCAGTACTAAAAAAGAAGATGATCAAACTGCAACAGCTTCTTCTACTCCTACAAAAGTTAGTGAAAAAAACGGCGGCAACACCGCTGTTGCTGCTTCTAATGGAGGAGTCCTAGGCCGTTTCTCTCGCCCTCAAGCCCCTCAAGCCAAGGCCCAGCTTCCTCCTCCTATATGCAAGCACGTGTTAGACTTCTACTACGATGTAAGCACTTTTCCGGGTTTTTCCCTTCCTCTGACTTCTACAACGATCTAAGTACTTCTACAATGATGTAACTCCGGACTTTCAGTTTAACACCGGAGTTACATATGTTGCGGTCTCTGGAAAACTTTTGAAATTCAGAACATGGGAAAGTTTGGGGCATGAAGCCAACCTCATAGTTGGAGCTCTTTTTCACTCTGGAAATCAAAATAATATATACTCGAGTAGATTTTATTTTCCCCAATCGATAGGAGAGATCATTACATCATGTATGAAGTGCAAAGTACAAATTACGGGACACTATATCCATGGAGTGAAAGTCTACGAAATAATCAAGTTCAACAACTAAATCACAATCACTATAAGTCCAACTCAACTACAAGCCCTATTAAAGGAAGAAATAACCCAACAAATACAAAGGAAAGAACACACTTCTGACCTCCTAGTGCGATGCAAGAGTCTTGACCAACTGCGTTGGCCCAATTGGTTATACTCGAGTAGATTAAATCATCAAAGTATTGGTCATTGTAGAAATTAGACAGTATCAATTAAATATCGCTCTTCTTATTTTTAGCAGCTTATAGGACTTGGAGGCCACTGATTTTTAAGTAGATTTTGGAGGCTCACAGTCCAGACATTGTCTCTTACCTTAGGGACGAACCAAATTGAGAACCTTGAAACAGTTCAAAAATAAATCTATTGTAAATGGATTTTGAAAAAACTTAGGGGCTTGGTCATTTTCCACCAACCTCACCAAGGTGAGTCATCTCTGGTTCTGTCATCAATTCCCTTCACAACATGCTTCTAAAAGTTAAGATTTCTTAGCAGAGTAAAAAGAAAAAAAAAGATTTTTTGACGAAATATTTTGTCGTCAAAAGGCACTATAGGGAATGAAAAAAAGATTTCGTCGCTAGGTGGGAATCTGCAATAATCTTCGTACTATTTGTGACGAAAAACATGCAATCTGTGACAATTTTCATTCGCCTCCAAAAACCTAATATCTTGTAGTGTATGCATGTAAATTTAATGTGATTGATACAATTTTTGATTTTTTTTCATAACAGTGTCTTCACGTTGCCTCCGAGAAGAAATGTGAAGGTTACATTAATGTTACGGAGAAATGTCATCAAATGGGTAACTCGATTCCAATCTCATTTCTCCTCTATAAAATATCCCATTTTCTCTTTGTTTTTGTGTTTCTAGGAAGACATTTAGATGTCGAGTTTTGGTGCATGTTAGCTGTTTTTTAACAGACTAAAATTTTAATGCCAAGCATGAATCTTGGCAATTGCAATGTAGTATCCCTTCTACATGATTTTCTTCTATTAGGTTTTTATATTAAGCTCTTTTCATATTATTTACATCTAAATTATTAAATCTTATGTCTGACCACCCGCATTCGTAAGTCGTGTGACTACAATGCAAACCGAAATCTCCTTCCACAGCTATTTCGCCCGAACTTTAGCTTGCGAAGAGTTTGGATGAAAGGATATATTGTTTGACCAAAGTTTAGTACTGAAAGACAATTACTTGGGCCCTCCGCTATTAACATAAGTAGTCGAATGAATTACTTCCAAGCTTAACGGTAAGCAGAAATGTTAAGATACAAGAAAAACGGTCCAGGAAAGGAATTTTTCATAAAACTATCTAGGAAAGGAATTCGGAATTTCTGGACAGTTTCATGGACCGTTTTTTTTTTTATCACCGGCGGAACTCAATATTTCACTTGCATGAATTTTGTTTCATGATCTAGTCTAGTCTAGTATTAAACGAGTGGAGTTTTGTTCCTTTGTAGGCCCAACATCTGCTGATATTTCCAAAGTCTCTGATGATCGTCAAAATTCCACTCTACATCCTCCAGCTGAACTTTTGCATATGTCCTACCATGGGGTAAGTACTGTTACCTGGGAATGCAAATTACTCATTTGGCAATATCTAACAACGCGCGGAAGTTCTCTGTGAGACCGTGTCTTATATTCAGGAGAAACATAGCCTGACTATGCGGACGTACGAGTACATAACCGTACGTGGGTTGCGCATGGCTGGTAAAACGGATAATGTTGTACCTAAGGTGGGATGGAATGATACAAATTTGACACCAAAGCCAACTCTGTTCCCACGATGGGCTTTGTGGCGGTGCGGTTCCACATCGCCTTCCGGGGAGAGAACATTGGCAACGAGAGACAAGGACTTCGTACATCTAAGGGGTAGATTGGGATGTACGAATTCTCATACATTTTATAAGCCATTGCTCATAGCAGCGGTTGCAAGATTTTAATTCAGCGGTGACAAAAATATATATAAAAATTTAGCGTACAAAACACTATATAAGATAACTATATTTACTTTGCTTTAAGACTTATCAAACCTAATTTATTTTACTTTGTTGAGCTATTTGATCTATTTACTCACAAATTTTAATAAATTTGAGAAAAAAATATTAAATCATCTGCAACAATATATAAATATTTTTATACATTTTTTGAACCCAATGTTTTCGCTTGAACTCCTTCAAACCCTAGTGGAGCCGCCCCTAATTGCTGGAGGCTTGATTTCAATCATATCAATGATGGGTTCCATTTCAATGGAAATGCAATAGGTAGAGTTTTACGTTACGTACATTTTGCAACTATTACTTAGTATTACAGAAAATAAATTACATGCGTATTGGATACTTTATAGTATTTTATACCGTGTAATCGTCAAAAATAAGTTTTATATAATGCAAGTACATTACATACGTACCCTTTCAAAATTAAAATTCTTCGACTCACAAATAAATTTCTTTGCTAATTTTTTCTTTTATCAGGATTTTTCAGCTAATTTTTATTAACTGTGGAACTTATCAATTGTTGTGTTGCTTAATTACAGTGTAGGAAAAAGAATCAATATGACAGCTGCAAGAAGTACCTGACATATGTTTCGGAAACATCCCAAAACAGTTAAGAATTTCTAAAATATTTAGAAATTCCTAATTGTCAGCGTGCAATATCCAGCCTGCAAGAAGTGCGAACTCAATAATTTTCAACTTTTTTTTTTTAATTGTAATGCATAGTATTTCTAGGCCAATTTGCGCGCACCAAAGGACTAAATCTCTACAGCCTCCATCAGCCTTTGCTAATTCCAAAGGGTTTTTATGCATAGATGGCCTCGAGGTTTTTTCGTAGGAATAATAATTTTCAACTTTCTTCTCGAATATTGAACATATGCTCCAAGTGGGTTTTTGGGGTTCGAATTATGCCATTGGAAAATATTATTTGTTGAGAGGAGTGTCTCTAGCATTGTTGCTTTTTTCATAGCTTCTTTCTAGAATTATTTTTGCGTACCCTCCTAACCAATCATTCCATACAGAACATAAAGGTGTGATATTCAAAAGAGCCGTGCTATCTACACAGATTTTTGTGCACAGATCGCGCACAGATTTTAATGTGGGACCTACTGCAGGTCCCACACATATAATCCAAATCGTTCATTAAATGTAAAACATTTTTTTCAAAGGTCCACGCGAAAAATCAGCTCAATCCAATACTTATAGAGGCTCGATCCAATCTTCTAACTTTTCATTAGGCTTTCAGAATAATAAAAAGTTAGATGATTGGATCGAGTATTTATATGTATCGGATTGAACTGATTTTTTGTCGGGGTCTTTGGAAAAATATTTTAAATTTAATGAATAGTTTGGATCGTTTGTGTGAAACTCATAGTGGACCTCACATAATGATCTGTGTATGAAAAATTTGTGTAACAGACTTTCTGTATTCAAAATGAGTCTAACCAAAGACAGGTAAAGTAACCCCTCCAAAGGGTGGATGAATAACTCTACAGTGTCGCTTCTGGACTAAACAAGTTTTTTTTTAATGCTGAAAATAAGTGGTGAGACTTTAGCTTTGGTCTTGACATGAATGCAATAGAGTGCCATGCAAATGGCCAATACTTCTTGACGATTATGTGGAGTAGATTATTTTCATTTCTCCACTTGGGTGCACATAAGTAAGAATTTTGAACTTCTTTTTCTAAGATAAGATTAAAGAATGTATTTGTTAACTATTTGGGGTAACCTTCAAAAAGACTTGGAAGCAATGGACCTCCATTATAGCAAATTTTTTTTTTTGAATAAAGACAAAAAAAAAAAATCACTTTTAACTTTTTAAGCCAAAATAAGCCTTACCCCAGAGTTGGTAGGTCATAAGATCATCGCTCACCCACTTACCCCGGAGTTGGTAGGTCATATGATCATCATCCACTGATTCGAGTTCTTTAAACTTTGGAACATTGCACCAGAAGAAACAAACTCTACCCGTATTCCACATTTCCACTTTCCATACAGGTTCTATCTAAAAAGTGTCAAACCTAGCTAGCTACACTGAGTTTCCGATCAACCATGACTGACATGGATGGCGGTATGGTTTTCTATCTACCCTTTTCCTGTTTTGAATTTGCTGTAATTTCTGTGTTTTTTTTTTTTTTGTTTTGCCCTGCTTTTTTTCCTTTGTTTTAATGCGAGTCACAGGAATTGGTCTATGACTCAAAATTGCTTTTTCGTGTCAAATATGCAGCTCCTCCGACTTCTCCTCCATCGCCCTCTCACGATGACGATGGTGGATTCAATTATTCCGGTGTTCGTGATCACTTGCTCTGGGGTACGTGCAGTCTCCCTCAGTGGTTAGTTGGTTAATTATCGACTTCACTTACATTTAAGATTTGCAAGAGAATACCAATTGAGTAGGGACCCAAACACCAATTGAGTGGACCCAATGAATTTCTATACTCCTAACTAAGGAGTTTAATTCATGAAATTACAAATAGCCTCTCCCCTCAGTCCCCTTCTACTAATCCCCTTTTTTACAAGTTCTATTCTGAACAATATTCTTTTCTTTGAGTCCTTCGCCTCGATTTGCTTTTCCTTATTCCATATTTTAATTTGAGTTTGACGTTAATAGTTTTAGTTTGCTTTTATATATATACCCTTGAATAACTATATATAGTAGTAATAGTTTCCCACAAATTGTTTTTGTTTTAAATTTGCAGCCCTGTCTTATGGTGTAGCCTCAGCCATAGCGCTCAGGACCATTGATGCTCTGACTTGTAAACGAACAACAAATCAACCTGCAGGATCTGAGAAAACAAAAGAGAAAGAGAAAGAAAAAGTACTGGAAGAGAAAACTACTTCCACCAATCCCACTGTTTGCCATGTTAATGTTTTTCCTCCATCAGTA
>BPLS01012828.1:0-18072 GCA_019656275.1 Rhododendron kiyosumense | reverse complement strand
GACAGACAAAATACTGTATATATGTATATATATACAGGTCATTTTTTCTGTATAAAAATTCTACTACAATCTTTGTAATTTTGTATACAAATCCATTCTCTTTTTTGGACTAACCTACAAAATCCGTAACGAGGCGGCCATTGGAAAACCTTCCGGTGGGAATGTGATTCGGAAAGTCCCTCCCATAAGGTCGGAAATTGCTCTTGAACATAGTTTCAAGGTAGTTGTTGTTGCCGGGGTCGACCGTGGAGTCTCCGAAAACCAAAATAGCCGAAAATGAGTTGTTCGAAGGCTTCTTGGTTAGACCTTGAGCTCCTCCAGCTTTGAGCACAAACGGAAGAAGAAATAGAATGGAGAAGAACAGAAGTACGAAATGCGGCCTCATATTTGCTTAAGCTCCCCTTGAAACTGAAACACTAACATACGCAGCACATATATAATACGTACTTTTGATTTTTATAAGCATCTATCTACCACCGAGTGCATCTTGCAATTATGATCCTCAACTTAAAAGGTAGTAGTATCTGTCACGTTTTAATGAGAAATTTTTGGTTGCTAATCGGCTACCACGTGGTATCCATTTAGCATATGAGTTATCCAAATAATGCAACTGATGGTTCGGATTGAAACACTCTTTTCTTTCTTTTTTAAAATCTATTCGGTACCTTTCAATCTGAGCCGTCGGTTGCATGCTTGGACGGCTCAAATGTATGGCACTGGTGCCATGTTGGGCGCCGTACCCTACTTGTTGCTTCGTTATCTTCCGACGTAGAAGAATATTACCATAAGCGTAGGGTTAAAATATCGATGAAGCAAAATAATCCGGAGAAGTCCGGGATCGTACCCAAGGGAATTAGTTTATGGCTTGCCTCGGATTTGTAGATGCAAGTAGGGTTTTCGACTTTTAGCCAGTCAACTTGGTTTTACTTTGAACGGTGGAATTAAAATGGCTAAATTAAGAACGAATTAATTAGGAAAAAGATAGGTTAGGTCTAGGAATTCTAACACTCATGACTTGGGCTAAATCGCATTTTTCACCAATTCACGCGATTTAAAATACACAATTGTAGGTATCAAAACCGGGAAAAAGAGATCCGATTATCAAGCTAGCTCTAGAACTCATTTGGTGAACCCCTCGAGCGACAGAGCTCTAAGCATCATGTGTGGTAGGTAGTCTATGCTCCTACCTACACATGATCAAAGAGGTTAACACCTCGGTAATTCCCCAAATGAATCCGAACCCCACATCAATTTTCAAATCTAAAAATTGAAGCTTTATTGGTGAAAAATGCAATTTTTGCCCAAGCCATGGAATGCTAATCATCCCATGACCCAACCCTTGAAACTACTCACGCATATCTACGAAGATAAGAGCAAGCGAAAATTGACTAAGCATAATTGAAAACACAAGACTAGAAATAAAATGGATCAAACGATAGATCGGAAGAAGAGTAACAACTTTAATTAAGGCGAAAATATCAGAAACTAACTAATTAAGACAGAAAATTAAATATTCAAGGGTTGAAAAATAAGAACACAGTAAGAACAATGCAAAAAGCAAACATGAATCTAAGCTAGATCTAGAAAATTATGTAAAAACGTCCTACTAGTTGTTTGTACAAAATGATGTCACAATCTCTTATACTCAGGAGATCCGCGCCTGGAATATTCCCACGATGCTCTGAAGATGCCCCGCTATTGCGCTCGGCATCGCTGGCCACGGCCATACGCTGGCCACTAAGAGGCTCGGCATCGATGGCACTTAATTCCTCCCATCGATGCCGAAGTGGTTAGCTGCCTGGTGAGATAAGCTGCTCGACAGCGATGGACTTTGGTTCCTCCCAGCGATGCCGAAGTGGCTAGGGGGTTTGGCTGCAAAGGGCCCCGGCATCGATGGCACGCCATTCTTCCCATCGATGCCGAGCTCGATAGAGGCCTAGCTTGCTGCTGCTGCCTTGCTCGGGCCACGCCTTGGCCATGCCTTAGCCATGCCTTGGCCATGCCTTCTTAGGTGATTCGCCTGCAAAACAACACCAAAACATTCTACGAGCAAAAATCATTAAAAACAACTAATTAGCACTTAAATTAACACTAAGCCTAGTTACTAGCGCACCCTATATTCCATTTTCGGGTGCTTATCACGCCCCCCAACTTAGGGTTTGCTAGTCCCTAGCGAACAAAATAAAAAGAACTTGAAAACAAGTTACTATGCAACCTTTCCGCACTTCACAACTTAGAGCATGCTCAACATTACTAACCAGCAAGAGTTCAACTATTCGGCTTTTTATTTCATTCCTACAACTCACAATTTTAGCATCCAATTAAACAGGCTAAGCAACAAGCAAGTTAAAGAGCAAGCTAAAAAGTTTGTGTCCTCGAACAATGGGAGGATACGGGACACAAAACTTTGAGAATTCAGACTTAAACCATATCCACCGAAAAAGTGCTTGATAAACAGGCAAAAGTGAACAAGAACTACTATGCCTCAAGGAATTACAGCACTTATTCAACAGAATTAAACTCAAGCAGAAGAAATTTGGACAGCGAAAGGAAAGCATGCCATTAACTAATTATGCAATCATCAGACAGTCAATCAAAATGGAATCCAAACGCACGAAAGATCAACTAAGGACTTGTTAAGCTTATAATGACCTTGGTTTCCAAGAACAGGTTAGCGAAAATAGGCGACGGTCTATTTCTAGTTTGGTTACTACCCGAGTGACCGCCGCCAACACAAGAAATAAACCAAGACAAGGCCAAACTGGCCAAAACAACTACTAACTAACAATGTGCAAAACTAATCTATGAAACGGAATAAAACAAGACAAATAAAATAAATGATAGGATAGTTGGCATGTCAACCAACCAAGACCCCGACCAAGTAAGGGGAATTTCTAACACCACCGACTCTCTATCCGATCACCACCACATTATCCAAGCATCAAATCATCCAATCAGTCGGCCAACTCCTCGCTCTCATACCCAGCAAAGTCATCACTCACTTCCCCCTCATCCACTGGCCCTGGCTCGTACTTCACCCCGAATTGTTGCTCCAAAACTGTGGTTTGCCAAGCCAACTCTTTTCCTTGCCTTTCTTGCTCTCTCATGATTTTCCTCCTCTCAACCTTTTCCTTTCTTTGACTGTTGATTATCGAAACCCCCTGGCAAAACAACTTTTTGATCCAAGACCCTTGCTTTTCCTTCCTCGAAGGCATCGTAGTCAGATAATCCCCCCTTTTTGCTTGTTTCCCTTTGGCTGTGAAAATCTGGGATGAACTCTTCACATCAAAAGTGTCATCTAACGTCCCCGGAGAAAGTTCTTCTAATTTCTCATATGCTGCCCCCCTCACTCCCTTCTCTTTACACAAAGCGGTAATCATACAAGGAAATGGCATACTAGCAGTAATCAATGTGTTGGCCCGAAAATCACGCAGCTGAGTAAAGATAAACATGGCCCAATCAACTACAAACTCTCCAGTAGCAAATGCAAACAAAATCTCTCCATCCTTCCTTGTTGGTCTACTTTCCGAGCCTCGGGGGTACAAATTATAATGAATTACTTTGTTCAAAAACCTAAAACTTCCTTTAAAGTTGCCGGGCACATGCGGTAATGAAGCCAAAGAGGGGTCGGTATACAAAATCTCATTCACAACTTGTAAATCAATCATCTCGTCCTTCCTAGGGTAATTCACAGATTCGGGCGGGGGCCTTTGAATTTTCAAGTATCTAGCAATGTCGTTTGACGTAATCATAATATCAACTCCCCCAACCCTCGAAGCAATCCCAACATCCGGATTATTTTCCCAATCACCCTCAGGAATAACCATAAACTTGTAAAATTCAATAACAGCATTCTTAATTATTATAACCAAACAATCTCTCGGTCCAGAAATTCAAACCTCTTTGTTGAATGTAGCGAAACCCGATGTGACCTTCCGGCAATGCCTTTGCATCCACTTGCCTCTCATTTCTGAACTTTCTGCCCACAAAACTATTCTCCCAATTCAGCCTCTTATCCATTGCAATCTGAGCCGGAGTCCGTCTCCTCCGCTTGGGTCGAGAACCACTAGCCTCTTCGGGCTGAATTTCTTCCTCATTGCCTGCCAAAGATTCATCCTCTTCTTCGATTTCGGGTTGAGAGGGGCCTGAGCGGTGAGCGGTTTGCTTGATTCTCGGCATTGGGGTAAAAAGGGATTTTTTTGGTTTTATTTGGGAATTTCGGATTTTGGAAGGGTAGGGTTTTGGCGGACTGATTTTTGGTGGAAAGATGGAATGTAGGGTCAAAATATGGTGGGGAGTGGATTTATGGGTAGAAATAGGGAAAAATTTCGAAATTTTTGGGGTGAAAGGAAAAAAAAATTCGGAATTGAGAGAGAGAGGATGGGTTTACCTTGATTTTTGGTGGAAATCCTTGAAATTGATGGAGGATAGTTGAAGATTGTTGAAGAGGATGGAGGATTTGGTGGATTAATGGGAGTATATGGGAGATTTGGTGGGTATTTGGAGGTTTAGGGTTAGGGTTTTTGTAGTTTAATGGGGAAAAGAAGGAAGACAGTCGGCTGGGTTCTGAATGTTAGGAATTTTTGCCTTGATTCCTGATGAGGCTTGACTGATCTGGGGACGAAACTCAGTCGGCATTGATGCAAAGCCACGAGTCCCATCGATGCCGAAGCCCTTATCTGTTTTGTACTAACCATTTCGGCATCGATGCAACATCTTACCCTCCATCGCTGCCGAACCCTTTTACTGCTTCGTTCTAATCGCCTCGGCATCGATGCAACATTTTTTTCTCCATCGATGCCGAACCCTTTAACTCAAGATTCTGTCCTCTATTCAATTGAACCCCTGAACTTTTCAATCTTCATCTATACCCCCCAAAGCACCTTAATAAAAATGAAAAACTCACCAAAACAATCCTCCAAACACCGGTTACCTAAGTTTAGCAAAGAGCGGAGGAATAACAGGATGCAAAATAGGACAAAGTGACTCATTTGTGGAACGATCATGCAAAGAATGCCTTGTATCCTTTCCTAAGTGCGCTTTGGATTCCAAAATGATTGAAAATCGACATTTAAACACAACTAGTCATGGACATGCGATTATTCACCTAACTAAAAGCATTTTATTGGAAGAGTGGGGATATGGACCAAAGCTTACTCAAAAACTTGCTCAAAATTTAACCCATTCAATTTTCAACTAAGCATGCAAATTGAGAAGCACAAAAATTCTTAGGATTGTTATGAACTCTTGCCAACTAAAAATAATTGAGCATGCAACAAGTTATGAACAAAACTAAAAACCATGACAAAAGGAAAGATTTGCAAGTAAAAACCTTTTATTTATTTTTGAAATTTTTGAATTTTCTCATTTTTTTGGATTTTTCAATTTTTATTGTTTTTAGATTTTCAAATTTAACACAAAACGTAAAAAGCAAACAAATAGCACATAAGCTAACCCCTCCCCCCAACTTAAAGCGATGCTATGCCCTCATAGCATTAGGAACAAAGCTAAGAGAAGAGAGTGTGCGAATGTACCGTCCAAGGGGAATGTTAACCCCTAAATACCTCAACCAAGTTGGAGGATTTTATACCAATGTTTTGGTCCAGCCAGATTAGATGCTTCCAGGGTTCACTCCTTCGGTTCTACCAACTCGGAACCATAGCTAGTCACACAGGGCCATATCCAAAGCTTTATCGGACTAACAACCGCGGCACTTAGCCGCACCCATGCTTAAGGCTCCTGAATGCCTCACTCACTCCGGCTTTAGACCCAATCCACCAAGGCTGGTGTGGTAGCACATAAACCCTGCAGAAGACTTAAGAGAACAACCTTCCACAAAACAATTGACATTAGAACCACCGGCCCGTATTATCCGGCTGCAAACTAAACCAAAAACGAAGAGACAGAAAATAAAGACAAACACAAAGAACATGCAAGGAACAAAACAAAACATGCAACACAGAATGAAATGCACCACCCGATCATCACGCGATCACACGAGTCATACTTTTCTTCCCATTCCTTACCGGGGGGGTAAGTAATGGGTGGCTATACTAGACCGTTGAATATGTGTTATGCTAGCGCTCGTAATAAAATCTATCGCTTGACCTCGCCAAACAATGAAGTTCAGCGTCCCCTAGGATCAAAAACAAGTAAGGACAAAATACAACTTAGCGTGCACTCCAGGCAATATCAAACCTCACTCACAGACCTAAGTTGTCTCCGATTAGGGGCAATCGCGGAGAGCATGGATCATTAACGATAGACTATTACAAAGAAAAGCTAATAAAAGCCCTTGTTACACTAGCACATTGGTGATATCTTTTTCATGTGATTGATCTCCAAGATTTTATTCGATGCAAACATAAATTTAAACAAAACCAAAACCAAAACCAAAACTAAACAAAACATGCAAAGCTAAGCTAAAAGAACAAAGCAAGAAAGAAAAGCAAATATGTACAGTATTTACAAATTTAATATCAGAACTCGGAGCGTCAAAGTCACAGCTAGACTCCGCCAAACAATTAAGTTCAGCGTCCCCTAAGATCGTAACCAAGTAAGCACAAAATAGAGCCAAGTGCGCGAGCACGGGAATATCAAGGCTTAACCTAAGGATCCCTATCGCCCCCGTTGGGGCTAATCTGGAAGGCGTGAGTGGTTTACTGTGAATTACTCCTATCAGAAAGGCTAATTAAAGCCCTATGTCACTGATATTAAATGGTTTGCCCTTCGAACCGGAGCTGGGCACACGATCCTTTTTTTAGTAACGGCGTGCGGAGCTACATATACCCAAGTCAATGGTGGGTACGCCCTACCCGGGGGCCGGGTCCGACAAACAGTTAAGTTCAGCGGTTACGCTTTCGCTCCCCATGCAATTCAAATTAAAACACGCTATCAAACAGGGTCATCCGAGTACACAGGATCGACCAAAACTTCATCGGGCTCTCCAATTTCGAAGCCCCCAAGAAAAGGCTTAAGCCTTTGACCATTTACTTTAAAAGACGAACCATTATTCATGTTCACTACTTCTATTGCGCCATGAGGAAAGACAGTTTTAACCACATAAGGACCGGCCCATCGGGACCGCAATTTACCGGGATGAAGATGCAAACGAGAGTTATACAACAAAACTTTTTGGCCCGGTTCAAAATTTTTAATCACAATTCTTTTATTATGCATTTTCCTTGATTTTAGACTTATAAGCACTTGAATGATCATAAGCATTATACCTCATTTTCTCAAGTTCCGTCAATTGAAGCTTCCGATGAGTATCAGCAAGAGGTAAATTGAAGTTGGGCTTCTTGATTGCCCAATAAGCCTTGTGTTCGAGTTCCACCGGTAAATGGCAAGCTTTCCCATAAACGAGTCGATAAGGAGACATTCCCAAAATTGTCTTGTAAGCAGTCCGATAAGCCCATAAAGCATCCACCAAGTGAGTAGACCAATCCTTGCGGTTGGGATTAACCGTTTTCTCCAAGATATTCTTGATTTCTCGATTCGCGAGCTCCGCTTGACCGTTTGTCTGAGGATGATAAGACGTTGAAACCTTGTGAATGATAAAGTACTTCCTCATCAAAGCGGCAATGGCCCGGTTGCAAAAATGAGACCCTTGATCACTAATTATGGCCCTTGGCATCCCAAACCTCGATAAAATATTGTCCCCCAAAAACTCAACCACCACGGAATGATCATTCGTGCGTGTAGGAATAGCTTCAACCCATTTCGATACGTAATCAACTGCCAATAGAATGTAGAGGTAACCAAAAGACGAAGGGAAAGGACCCATGAAATCAATTCCCCAACAATCAAAGACTTCGATGATAATGATGGGAGTAAGGGGCATCTCGTTCCGCTGCGTAACACATCTCAAGAGTTGACAACGCGCGCAACCCCGACAAAAAGCATACGTATCCTTGTATAAGTGCGGCCAATAGAATCCACATTGTAAAATCTTGGCAGCGGTCTTCTTAAAAGAGAAATGTCCCCCACAGGCCTCCGTATGACAGAATTTAATTACGCTCTGCTGCTCGGAATCAGGTACACAACGGCGAACAAGTTGGTCCGCGCAATATTTGAAAAGATATGGATCATCGAAAGAGAACCTCTTCACCTCGGTTAGGAACCGGCGCTTTTCTTGAATGTTCCAGTGAGCTGGAGTCAACCCCGTTACTAAATAATTTACGATATCCGCGTACCATGGAGTGGAGGATATACCAAATAATTGCTCGTCGGGAAAGGAATCTCCAATAGGAATATGAGCGGTGAGATCTTCGAACTCTAAGCGCGATAAGTGATCCGCCACAACATTTTCTACCCCTTTCTTATCCTTGATTGTAATGTCAAATTCTTGCAAGAGAAGGATCCATCGAATCAGGCGTGCCTTGGCATCTGGTTTCGTGAAAAGATACTTGAGTGCAGAATGATCGGTATAGACAGTGATTGGAGCCCCAACTAGATAAGACCGAAACTTTTCCAAAGCAAAAACAATTGCTAGCAACTCTTTTTCTGTGGTTGAGTAGTTCATTTGAGCATCATTCAATGTCTTACTAGCATAATAGATCACATAGGTCTCCTTCTCTTTCCTTTGCCCCAAAACAGCTCCGACTGCGTAGTCACTTGCGTCACACATAAGCTCAAACGGTAATTCCCAGTCCGGAGATCGCACGATAGGAGGTGAAATAAGACTGGATTTGAGCTTGTTGAAAGCCTCTTCACATGCTGGGGTCCACTCAAAAGGAACATCCTTTGAAAGCATATAACATAAAGGCCGAGCAATAGCACTGAAGTTCTTAATAAACCTTCGATAGAAGCCGGCATGTCCCAAGAAAGAACGAATGTCCTTCACACACTTCGGAGTAGGGAGATTCCGAATTAGGTCAACCTTGGCCTTATCCACCTCGATTCCGTTGGACGACACAATGTGACCAAGAACGATACCTTCGGTTACCATAAAGTGACATTTCTCCCAATTCAATACCAAATTCTTCTCTTCACACCGCGTCAGCACTTTCTCCAAATTAGCCAAGCACTCGTCAAAAGAGTCACCAAAAACAGAGAAGTCATCCATGAAAACTTCGACTATCTTCTCAACCATATCGCTAAAAATCCCCATCATGCACCTTGAGAAAGTCCCCGGAGCGTTGCATAACCCAAATGGCATCCGGCGATAAGCAAAAGTCCTGAATGGGCAAGTGAACGTCGTCTTCTCTTGGTCTTCTAGAGCAACTTCAATTTGGTTATACCCAGAGTACCCATCCAAGAAGCAATAGAAAGCGTGCCCCGCTATGCGTTCCAAAATCTGATCAATGAATGGTAAGGGAAAATGGTCTTTCCATGTGCTGGCGTTGAGTTTCCGATAATCAATACAAACCCTCCAGCCCGTCTGCACCCATGTTGGCACTAACTCATTCTCCTCATTACGTACAACTGTAACTCCAGACTTCTTTGGGACAACTTGGATCGGACTCACCCACTTGCTATCGGCGATAGGATAAATTATTCCCACATCAAGCAACTTAAGAACCTCCGCCCGTACTACATCCTTCATAATCGGGTTCAACCGGCGTTGGGGTTGGCGGGATGGCTTAACATTTTCTTCCAAAGCAATATGGTGAAAGCACAAGGTAGCATCAATCCCTTTGATATCCGCAATGTTCCATCCAATAGCCTTCTTATGCTTCTTGAGTGAATTGACCAACTTTGTCTCTCGGAGATTCCCGAGAGATGAAGAAATAACCACCGGATAGGTATCGTTATCTCCAAGGAAAGCATACTTCAATGTATCCGGTAAAGGCTTCAATTCCAACTTTGGTGGCTCCACACTAGAAGGTAGTACTTTCTTTTCCAATACGGGGAGTTCTTCAAATTCGTCCACTTTGGGCCCCCATGCATCCATTGCACACACTTCATCCGTTTCATTGAGTAGCGAGTAAAGATAGTTCACTTCGGAGGACTCTAGAAATTCAATTTCATCCGCCGTGAGAGCAACTTCCAAGGGATCGTGAAAAAGTAATTCGTCGACATGTTCTTCCACAAGAGTATCAATTAGACTTACTTCATCCACGTCTTCATCATCCCCCATTTGACTGCCCACATTAAAAACATTGACCTCCATCTTCATGTTTCCGAAAGTCATGTTGAGCAATCCGTTTCGACAATTTATAACCGCATCCGCCGTTGCTAGAAAAGGTCTTCCAAGAATAACTGGAGTAGAAGTAGCCGAAGAATCAGTTGGATTGGTGTCAAGAATTACGAAGTCCACCGGATAGACGAACTGTCCAACTTGCACTAAAACATCTTCTACAACTCCCCTCGGTGTTCGAACACTCCGATCGGCCAATTGTAACGTGACCCGAGTCGGTTTCATTTCCCCTAACCCGAGCTCCCGATAAACAGAATATGGAAGTAGATTGACACTTGCACCAAGATCAAGTAGAGCTTGCTCGATACGTTTCCCTCCAATAGTGACAGCAATGGTGGGACTCCCTGGATCCTTGTATTTCGGAGCGATACTCGTTTGAATAATTGAACTCACTTGCTCGGTTAAGAAGATCTTCTTTTGAACATTCAACTTGCGCTTTCGAGTGCATAAATCTTTAAGAAACTTGGCATATGACGGGATTTGCTTGATTGCATCCATAAGAGGAATGTTGATCTTCACTTGATTGAACAACTCATGCAATTCCGTATTCAAATTTGGTTTTGCCAAAGCTCTTAAACGATTGGGGAAGGGTGCCGGTATTGGAACAACTTTAGGATCCGGACCACTTTCCTTCTCCTTCCCCTTTTCCTTTGCCTTATCTTCTAAAACTTCATTGCTCGGCTCCTTGGGAGATTCCCCAAGAGACGGTGTAGGACTTGAACGATCGATAGGAGGAGGCAACAAGGACGGCTCCGGAGGCATCACCACTTGATTATCCACCACCTTTCCACTTCGAAGAGAAATAATAGCCTTTGCTTGCTCGGGGAAAGTCACCGAAGAGCTAGCAAAGTGAAGACCTTGAGAATTAGGCGGCGTAGACGTTGATTGTGGATTAGGTTGAGGTTGAGTTGGAAACTTTCCTTTCTCTTGTTGAAGCATACCCACCGTAGTTGTCAACTTTCCCAACTGATTCCGGATATCATTCATCATTTGAGTTTGTTGCTCATTAATCACAGTTTGACTTTGCATGAGAGCACTAAATTGCTCTTCCCAAGAACGCTTTGGTGGTTGTTGTTGGAATTGGGTAGGTTGCTGTTGTTGAAACTGAGCAGGGGGTTGTTGAAATTGGTTTGCATGTTGGAATGAACCAGGTTGAGCAAAACCGGGTGGACCTTGAGCTTGAGGGAACCGGAAAGCATTTTGTGGTTGTTTCCATGGTAGTTGAGGAGCTTGTGGTGGAGCTTGAGAAGAAGAAGAACCCCCTACATCCTATTGACTCCAACGAAATCCTGGGTGTTGACGTGTTCCCGAATATTGAGGATAGGGCTCGAAACGTTGAACTGCATGAACCTCTTCTTGAGCAAGCCCACTAATCACGTTCTTCAAAGCCGGGATATTTGGACAAGCCTCAGTTGAATGGCCTACCATCTCACAAATAACACAAATCTCCTCCGTTTGTTGTACAACTTTCACTTCTTGAGATTGCGCGCTTTTAAGCTCCAATTTGTCAAGTTTCCGGGCAATCTCTTCCAATCGAGTTTCAACAGCTATATGCTCCGCAATAGAGAATTTGCCTGAGCCCGTTGGACCTTGAGAGAACATTGCTCTATCCCCTGGATCAGTGAACTGCCAAGACTGAGTCCTCTCAGCTAAGGATTCGTAGTAATCCCAAGCGTCTTCCGGTGTTTTTCCCAAGAAATCACCACCACCCATCGTATCCAAAAGCTGCTTACTTTCTTTGGAGCATCCGGTATAGAAGTAGTTAACTCGGAGATATAATGGAAAATTGTGGTGCGGAACCGACATAAGCAAGTCTTTGTATCTCTCCCAATATTTGTGGTACGTCTCCCCATCCCTTTGCTTAAAACTTTGAATTTGGTCGATAAGTAACTTAGTACGGCTTGCGGGAAAGAACTTAGAAGTAAAAGCATCCTGGACCTCACCCCAATTACGCAACGATTGAGGTTTCAAAGAGTTGAACCATTGTTTTGCTTTGTCCTTGAGAGTGAACGGAAATAACTTCAACCGAGCTTGGTCAAGCTGCCCCTGAACTGTAACAAAAGAGTGCAGAATATTCTCGAATTCCCGAATATGCAAATATGGATCTTCCAATTCTCTCCCCCGGAACTCTGGAATTACCCTCAAATATTCAGCCTTGAATTCAAATGCGTTCCCAGCGGTTGGTGTTGGAATAATAATAGGCGATACTTGAGGGGCTCACTCGGGATTCAAATAATCACGTAAAGTACGAACTGGAGCTGCTTCGGCCATTGGGCCTTTGCTATTACGATTTACTTTGCGAGGAGGAGAATGGGCAGGATACGCCCTGACAATGCTGCGGATCCTCGGTGGTGAAGAAGAGCGATGAAGCCGATTTGAAGTCGGGCTTCGAAACACACGCATACACAAAACAACTACTAACTACTAACAGCAAGCTAACAGACTGGAGGGGCTATGCCGCCACCTCAACTTCAACAATCAAGATATGCGATGGGTTATGTCACCACCTCGGCTAAGCAATGCAATCAAATTAAACTAACTAAACTAACAAATTAAACTAAGATAACTAACTAAGATAACTCGATATTTAGCTTGGCTTCGTTACACCTCAGGTTAGACATCACAGTCAGGTTAGAGGTATCCACCCAACTAAACACGAGCTACTAACACATAAGCTAACACATAAACTACTAAACTACTACTAAGAGACGAAAGCGGGATACTTACAGTGGTTTGTCGAACCTCCAAGAAAGCCATAATAAGAAATCCCCGGCAACGGCGCCAAAAATGCTTCGTTATCTTCCGACGTAGAAGAATATTACCCCAAGCGTAGGGTTAAAATATCGATGAAGCAAAATAATCCGGAGAAGTCCGGGATCGTACCCAAGGGAATTAGTTTATGGCTTGCCTCGGATTTGTAGATGCAAGTAGGGTTTTCGACTTTTAGCCAGTCAACTTGGTTTTACTTTGAACGGTGGAATTAAAATGGCTAAATTAAGAACGAATTAACTAGGAAAAAGATAGGTTAGGTCTAGGAATCCTAGCACTCATGACTTGGGCTAAATCGCATTTTTCACCAATTCACGCGATTTAAAATACACAATTGTAGGTATCAAAACCGGGAAAAAGAGATCCGATTATCAAGCTAGCTCTAGAACTCATTTGGTGAACCCCTCGAGCGACAGAGCTCTAAGCATCATGTGTGGTAGGTAGTCTATGCTCCTACCTACAGATGATCAAAGAGGTTAACACCTCGGTAATTCCCCAAATGAATCCGAACCCCACATCAATTTTCAAATCTAAAAATTGAAGCTTTATTGGTGAAAAATGCAATTTTTGCCCAAGCCATGGAATGCTAATCATCCCATGACCCAACCCTTGAAACTACTCACGCATATCTACGAAGATAAGAGCAAGCGAAAATTGACTAAGCATAATTGAAAACACAAGACTAGAAATAAAATGGATCAAACGATAGATCGGAAGAAGAGTAACAACTTTAATTAAGGCGAAAATATCAGAAACTAACTAATTAAGACAGAAAATTAAATATTCAAGGGTTGAAAAATAAGAACACAGTAAGAACAATGCAAAAAGCAAACATGAATCTAAGCTAGATCTAGAAAATTATGTAAAAACGTCCTACTAGTTGTTTGTACAAAATGATGTCACAATCTCTTATACTCAGGAGATCCGCGCCTGGAATATTCCCACGATGCTCTGAAGATGCCCCGCTATTGCGCTCGGCATCGCTGGCCACGGCCATACGCTGGCCACTAAGAGGCTCGGCATCGATGGCACTTAATTCCTCCCATCGATGCCGAAGTGGTTAGCTGCCTGGTGAGATAAGTTGCTCGGCAGCGATGGACTTTGGTTCCTCCCAGCGATGCCGAAGTGGCTAGGGGGTTTGGCTGCAAAGGGCCTCGGCATCGATGGCACGCCATTCTTCCCATCGATGCCGAGCTCGATAGAGGCCTAGCTTGCTGCTGCTGCCTTGCTCGGGCCACGCCTTGGCCACTCTGCTCCAGTCTTAGCCACGCCTTGGCTGCGGCTTGGCTGATGCTCTTCTGCTCGGGCCACGCCTTGGCCATGCCTTAGCCATGCCTTGGCCATGCCTTGGCCACACCTTCTTAGGCGATTCGCCTGCAAAACAACACCTTCTTAGGCGATTCGCCTGCAAAACAACACCAAAACATTCTACGAGCAAAAATCATTAAAAACAACTAATTAGCACTTAAATTAACACTAAGCCTAGTTACTAGCGCACCCTATATTCCATTTTCGGGTGCTTATCTCTTACACCCAAAAATTTCTCCATTTTAATAGTTTCATAAGAAAAGGCGTGTAATTTTTGCATCAAAAAATAATTACTTCCATTCATTATTTTTTGAATTAATTTTTTTGCCCCAAATTGAAGAACTATTCGTGATCTTTAATTTGGTGCGAAGAAACTCGAAAATCATGTACATTGTTATGAAACCAGTGCTATAAATAAGATTATAGAAACTAAATTAAGAAGTGGACACAAATATATATATAAAAAGATAGCTACTTTAGGAACTATCAAGAGCAGAATAGATCTTCAGAACCTACTATATTTTATTCTCTATCTTTTCTTTCTCTCTTGCCCGATGATCTTTCTCTACACAATGTACATCATATTTATAGGCAGAAAAACTAAGATGTGTAATCAATATACTGACTATTACATCTAACCCAAATAGTGCCCTATTAATGTTCTTGTTCCTTTGTCTTCCAAGTGGATCATACACAATAATTCACAACACTCCCCATTGGATGATCACTTTTTAAGGATATGCCTCGTTAAAACCTTGTCAAGGAAAATCTTGGAAAAAAAACTTTTGACGAAGGAAAAAGAGTACATCATTCTTGATTCTCTTGCAATATGGCTTCAGTCTTTAGATTGTCTCGTTAAAACCTTGCTAAGGAAAACTCAGTGGGACAAAACCTTAGGCTAAGGAAAAAGAGTGCAATTGCCGAGAAAAAAAAAGAAGAAAAAAGAGTGCAATCATCTTTAAGTTATTGACTCCCCCTCAATAGTGCAAGATAAATCTTTGAGTTGACGCATTCCGATACTGTTTACCAACTTCTTGAATGTTGTGGCCGGTAATGCCTTAGTGAATAAGTCTGCCAGATTGTCACTAGACCATATCTGCCGAATATCAATATCACCATTTTTCTGAAAGTCATGAGTGTAGAAGAATTTTTGTGATATGTGCTTAGTTCTGTCTCCTTTGATATAACCTCCCTTGATTTGTGTGATACATGCGGCGTTATCTTCATACAATAATGTCGGATGATCTTTGATTGATGACAATCCACATTTTTCTCGAATGTGTTGAATCATAGACCTCAACCAAATACATTCGCGACTTGTTTCATGAATTGCGATAATCTCAAAGTGATTAGAAGAAGTAGTAGTCAACGTTTGCTTTATAGAACGCCAAGAAATAGCAGTACCACCGCAAGTGAACACATATCCTATTTGTGATCGGGCTTTATGTGGATCTGATAAATAACCAGCATTTGCATATTCGATTAATTGTGATGTTGATCTATTTGAATAGAATAAGCCCAAGTCAGTCGTTCCTTGGAGATAACGCAATATGTGTTTTACTCCTTTCCAATGCCTCTGAGTTGGAGCAGAACTGTATCTAGCCAACAAATTGACTAAAAAAGCAATATCCAATCTTGTACAATTTGCTAGGTACATAAGTGCACCGATTGCACTCATATATGGTACTTCGGGACCAAGTATATCTTCTCCCTTTTTCTAAAGGTCGAAATGGATCTTTGTTCACATCAAGTGATCTAACAATCATTGGCGTACTCAAAGAATGTGCCTTATCCATGTAAAATTGCTTCAAGACTTTTTTCGTGTACAAAAAGTTTCTAAGCCAAATAGCCTCTTTGGCTGCTTCAAAAGCTGCCATATACTCTGCCTCCATGGAAGAATCAGTAATACAAGATTATTTGATACTCCTCCAACTTATGGCTCCACCTCCCAAGGTAAACACATATCTTGAGGTAGACTTTCTGGAATCCTTATCTGACATAAAGTCTGAGTCTGTGTACCCATAAGATACCAGACTATCTGACTGGAACACCAACATATGATCTCTAGTTCTTTTAAATACTTGAGTATATATTTCACGGCAGTCCAATGTTCTTGCCCTGGATTAGACTGAAATCTGCTAACCATGCTCACGACAAAGCAAATATCAGGTCTAGTACACAACATAGCATACATAAGGCTTCCTACAGCCAAGGCATAAGGAACTGCCTTCATTTTCTCCATCTCCTCAGGTGTTTTAGGACACTGATCATTGGATAGGTTGATTCCATGTCTAAAATGGAGGAACCCTTTCTTGGAATCTTACATGCTAAAATGGGCAAGAATGACATCGATATAAGTAGCTTATGATAAGCCCAACATCCTATTCTTGTGATCTCGTATAAGCTTAATCCCTAGGATGTGACCGGCTTCTCCCAAGTCCTTCATTTCGAATTGGCCAGATAACCACACTTTCACTGAAGATAACAGATCCACGTCGTTTCCGATGAGTAGGATATCATCGACATATAGAACTAGAAACACCACAACTTTTCCGTTGCGCTTCTTGTATACACATGACTCATCCGAACATTGATCAAAACCAAAAGACTTAATTGATTGATCAAAACGGATGTTCCAAGATCTAGATGCCTGCTTAAGCCCATAAATAGACTTCTTGAGCTTGCACAACATGTGCTCTTGACCTTTTGCTACGAATCCATCTGGTTGCACCATATAAATACACTCATCCAGATTTCCATTAAGGAACGCAGTCTTGACATCCATTTGCCAAATCTCGTAATCGAGATGAGCCGCAATGGATAAGAGAATCCGGATGGACTTAAGTATGGCTACTGGCGAAAAAGTTTCCTCATAATCGATCCCTTCTTTCTGAGTATACCCTTTCACAATAAGCCTAGCTTTGAAGGTATGCATCTTCCCGTCCGCTCCTCTCTTCTTCTTGTAAATCCATTTGCATCCAATGGGTTTTGTAATGACCCGGATCGTCAAGCACCACAAACCAAAAAATAATTAAATTGATTGTTACACACGACCGGCCAACTCAATAAACAATAAATAACTAACGGAACGCCAACACCCACTTCCTTAAGAAACTACATAATCTCTCGGTACACCTTTCACATACCCTTCTCTCTCTGTAACATTCCCCACTCTTTGCCTCTCCTCCACAAACAGAAGCGTTTTCCCCTCTCCAAACCCCCTTCCCCCTCTCTCCTCCAAGAAGAGAGTTATATATCAGCCTTTCCACCAAAAGTTTACAGCACAACTATCATTATATTTCCAGCCTTCCACGTGCCCCTCCCATGCGCAAGTATATCATCTATTGTTACATATCTCAAATATATTCCAAAACTATTTTAACTTTCTCTACCCACTAGTTTTTTTGTCTTTTGTTTCTTTTGTATATTAACCAAAATCACAAATGCATCCATACTGCACACTACCATTAATTGATGCACACAAACTCTAGTATCATGTGCATAACCCTCATAAAATAAACAAGTATATCTTCCATGCAATCCCTATATTTACTCAAATCTCCACAAATCTTTCAATTATATTAATCCCCATTATAAACTGTTAACTGAAAGAAAAATGAAGTACGGGTCTCACAATTTACTTTATGTTGAATCCAAATACTATTTAGAGCTATTCATCTTGTACGAAGAGTCCCACAAAAAATCAACTGATCAACCTCATATCAGTAAGTATTTGGTTAGAAAAGTACTTGTCTTGTTTTGAAAATTTATACCAAAAAATAAATGTTTGGCTTGCAACATTCACCCATATATATATACATACATATACATATATATACATATACATATATATA
>BPLS01012826.1:9174-25341 GCA_019656275.1 Rhododendron kiyosumense | reverse complement strand
GACACAATCAGAGTTGATATTGTTAGGCCCCCACGCCTCCGAAATTATTGATATCTTTGCACCTATTGGGTTTGGTTATATAGCATTAACACTGGTCTCAGGTCCTTCATAATCTCTTTCCTATAGTACATTACTAAAACTAGTTCTCTTATAACTTAATTAAGATATCTGAACCAATTTACGCGTAACAATATTTGAATTGTCAGTAGCAGCCTAGCAGGCTAGTCACATGGGGAGTGGGGACATGCAGCTGCCGTGCACGTACGTGATTGTGTGAAAGATCTTGACCTCTGTCTCCAGGACTCTTCCTGTACATTTAATTCTTTGCCAAATCTTTGAGACTTGGCGTACCATTATTTAAGGCCCCAATTTATGGGGCTGTCCATCCCATTTCCCCAAAGGATAAAACATTTACTGTAAAGAATTGGTACTAGTTCCTTTGATTGGTTAGATTAGACTATTTTAACAAGTTTTTCAGCAGGCCGCTGTGCTAGCTAGCCAAATGACATTTGTTTGAATGCGGATCCATTACTCTTGGCCTAGACCTCATTCATACGCGTAGAATAACATTCCAACAAATCAAGTTCTTCGGTGTAATTGGGTGGCCGGGGAGGTAGAATGATAGTTAATGAAATTACGTTTGTCTAATTTGATACAAACCATTGATATTCAATTGACTAAATCTTTTTGCTCAACTGTTATACCCGTTGATGTCTACAAAGTGAACAATGCAAATATCTTTTTGTGGACTAGAACGAATCACTTAAATATAGATAGTACTTACATTGCAAGACAAAGATTTTTCAAATACCGACTTTCTCTCTCTAACTCAGAGCATCTCTCTAAAAAACCATATTCGCCTCTCCTTTTCAATAGGGTTTCCCCACCCTTGTATGATGGTGGGAGAGGACAGCTTCTCTTGATGGGTGTTTTCTTCCTCGGTATTGATGACTTTTCTCACTTTTAATAATCTCATTTTTCAGTCAATGTTTTTTCTCTCAATTTTAAATCGAAGAGTTTCTTTGTGTTATCTACTCTTTTTCATTTTAAATCTAAGAGTTTCTTCGTGTTATCTACTCTTTTTCATTTATGTCCGCTTTTCCTTCATCACCGAGGTGACCGGTTTTCGAATGAACGAAGGCTGCGATTATGGCTGTCGAATGCACAAATTAGATAATGGAGTAACTGATTATCTAACTAAAAACTTTCCTTTCTTTTTCATAACTTCCGAACAAACAGAGCCTTAATAATATCTGATTATTTCGTTATTCCAATGATACAGTAGGAAAACATCATCATCATCATCACATAAACAAGAGAGAAATATCTAAATTTGAATCTCCTCTCACATGCCTGCTTTTATATACGCAGATTTTCACGTGCATGCAACTTCCTTGTACTTGGTCCTTCTCTCGCCCAACAAAGAAAGGCTAATAACCTTACATTAATCAAATCAAATCAAATCAAATTACACATAGTTAAACCACACTTAAATTCTGTAATCTTACAATAACCCGATACTTCCACCAATCCAAACCGTAATCCTAACAAGTTCTCAACGGCTTCCCACAGAGGCAATCATTCCCCATAAACGACGACGCTTCCAGGTGATCGAATGCCGAGCTCGCCGGAATTGGCCCGCACAAGTGGTTATGACTCAAATCCATGTGCCCGATATAACTGACCGCCGTTATCGATCTCGGTATCGAACCCTTCAGATTGTTGTACGACAAATCCAACGCCGTGAAATACGATTTCGGCCCGAAAACGTCCGGTATGAAACCCTCTAAGTAGTTTCGGCTCAGATTTATGATACTTAAACCGGTGTTGCTCAACAAGCTGCCCGGGATTGAACCGGAAATCTGGTTGCCGTCGAGCTTTAGCGTCGAGAGGACCCGCATTTGGCCGAGCTGAGCCGGGATTGAACCGGAGATCTTGTTTGCGGACAGATCTAAGTCGGCAAGCCGGTAGATGTTGGCGATCGAACTCGGGATTGACCCGGTGAGTTGGTTCCGGTTCAGCAAGGCCCGGCTCATCATCGTGAGCTTGCCGAGGTCGGCCGGGATTGAACCGGAGAGTTTGTTGTTGCTGAGGTCGAGGTGCATCAGGCTCCGGAGATTTGAAATGGACGCCGGAATCCCGCCGGAGATGAGATTGTCGGCGACGTTGAGGACGGTGAGTCGGCTCAGCCTGCCGATGTCGGCCGGAATCTCGCCGGAGATTTGGTTCCCTATGACGTCGAGAATGCGCAGGTTGGGGAGGGACGCGACGCACGCGGGGATTGAACCGGAAATTCCTTTCCAGTCGGCGACGATGAGCGTGGTGAGCCGGTCGAGCCGGCAGAGGGAGGGGGAGAGCGAGCCGGTCATGAACCCGGTCCGGCCGGCCTTGACGAAGATCGGGTCCTCGGACTCGCCGCGGAGGGAAATGTCGGCGACCCGGCCCGTTGCTTGGTCGCAGCTGACGCCGTACCAGTTTCCGCAGCAGTCGGCACCCTTCCACGAGTCGAGGATGCCCAGGTAAGGCTCCTTGAGGGAGGCCTTGAAGTCGAGCAGGGCTGCCCGGTCGGACGGCGGGCAGGAGTTCACGGCGGAAGTGACGGCGAGTACGATGAGAGAGATGAACAGCATCTCCATTTTCCCTCTTTCCAGTTTTGGTTTTGTGTTTGAGTGAAGAGTGTGTTTGGGAGCTTTGTATTTATTGATGGGAGAAGGTGGCATGGGCTGTGACAGAGTGTTTGGAATTGGACGAATGAAAATAACCCTTTTTATCTTGAAAGGTTGGTGGCGAGTGTTAATGGCTCTGTGCAGGTTTCAGAGCAGGGGTATTGCCATGAAAAGTTTGCATCCACAATTATGTACTGTACTGCATAGTGCTTACAGTATAGGAGTATTGCATAGTAGAACTGTACAAGTCACGTGACCGACTGATATTTAGCACAACTTTTTTTCCCCCACTTTTAATAAGGGCAAATTTCACTGACCTCCCATAAGGTTTGGGACAAAAATGGGTACCCCCTTGAGGTTCTAATTAACCTTCTATGATTCTTTTCAACATGAGATTTTCAATGTGACCGAAGTTCTCGATGAACTCTAAAAAGTGAACGATTTCGATTATTGTTGTGGATCCTTTTAGGACTCACAAATGGCCCAACCTGGACAAAAAACTGGACCCTAGAAACTGGATGGGAGCCTCCTCCCTAAGTTGTACAAGTTCTTTAATTAAACAGTTGTACAAGCTCTTATTTCCAATTTATTTGTTCCGAAATTTGATTCCACTTGCTTAATTAAACAGTTGTACTTTTAAAGATATCTTAGTTTATACCTTTCGGGTTTCAGGTTATTTATTGTCCTAACTTTTCGTATGCTAAATTTTCATTTTTAATGGAAACAAGACATGGAAGAATTTATGGTTACGCTAAATAAGTCCTCTCAGCGGCCAAGCCTTTATTACACTTGGTTTTCCAGCTAATGGGCTTCTCTTTAATTTGCTCTCATGTGTTTATGCTCTCTATATATCATGAGAGCATTGAAAGATAGATATTGGAAAATGGACAAGGGCAAGTGCTCGAGTACCCCACCAAACAACCACAAAAGACATGAAAAAGATGGGTCCATAGAATAATAATAATGGTTTAAATCACTGGGTCTATTACACCTGATTTTCTTCACAATCATCTTTGCAAATCGCGATTTCGTATCTCATTAATTGTGGGCATTTTGTCTATGTCAAAGCACAATATCGAAGATCAATTTGAGAGAGAGAAGGGGCCGGAGATAAGCAGCACGCATTTTTTATTTATTTTTAGGAAGTGTAAAAAATTTACCCCAAATTTTAATGGAGGTAATTTGACAACGGGAGCACTTAATTAGCTTCTTATTTAAGACCCATCAATATATTGCAAACATTTAATATACGTCCAAGGCTCATAAGATAAGATTCATTTTAATGTTTTTGCGACAGGTCTCATAAATTTATTGAGCTCGTATTGTGGTGGAGTACTGGACATTGTGAAATAAAGAATTGGGAAATAACAGAAATTTGCCTGTGTCGAAGTGGAGGTGGATGTCATTGCGATTGTCCATCCCCTAAAGGATCCAGCTGAATCCAACTAGTAGAGGATCCACTCGTAGTTGATCGTTGTTGGCATCTCTTGGCGCGGTTCGAATCGGTGAAGATTAGGTGACATAGCCACAGATAAACAAACAAATGTGCGGACATTCTGGCAAAGGCAGCTCTTGATAACCATTTGGATTTTATTTTCTTTATCCTAGCCGACTCCAAAAACAAAAAGGGGAAATAAGCTTACTTAATTTTTATGTTAGGCATTTCTGACAAAAACAAAAAGGGGAAATAAACAGACAAAGCTTGAGAAAAAGTCACATGGAGAGCCATGTGACCTTCAACCCGATGGCACTTTTGATGTAAGCAAAAAGATAATGCTAAGGTGTCTCCAGTCATTTTGGGAACACCGTAATTTTTGGCATAATTTCTCTATTATGAGTATAATTAAAACTCATTACAAGCATAACAAAACCCAAACAAGACATAACCAAGGAATATTCAAAAAACCATGCATTGTTATGATTTTGTTATAATGGTTTTGTTATGCCAAAAGTTACAGTATCCTCAAAATGTCTGGAGACACCAAAGTCATTCCCAAAAGGCTAACGATCGTTATATAACAAATTCTGTTTTAAAAAAATTATATATAACTAATTGTCGGAAATTTATACTAGTAAGGAAACAAAAAGGTTTGATTCCTTCTAAGGTTTTAGGTTCGAAACCTCAAAAGTGCTATCAATTCTTTTGGGGTCAGTCCATATGAAACAATTGTTTCGGCTTCAATTGAATTCCCCGCAAGTGGACAGAGGAATTGGAACACAAACATGAACATGGGTCTGTGTCGTCTGGATTACAACATTCGTCAGTTATGATCACGTGAAGGAGGGTCCCCAAACAAGAATCAAAAGGGCTTTTGTTTTAGTAATTTCTTACTACCAACTGGTAAACTAATCTAACAAGATAAAGTTCATTTCCGTCGTTCATCTACACATACATGGAAATGGAGAAGAAATTGAATAGAAACTGACAAACTGTGTAACTTTCGAATTTCATCGGATGTCCCGAAGGGACGGATAGAAACCGTGGACAATAATGTTAATCAAAGGTTTGGCGTTTTTGGTTTTTTCCTCTTGGTCTTCGATTTTATCCCTTCGCTATGTGTTTTTTTTCACTTCGGTTCATTCTTTCGGCTTTAGATTGTTTTTTGTTGTAGGTTGTTTGGGTTGTTTCAGAGGGTGTGAGGATTTTGTTTTTGTTGTGGTGCTTCGGTTGGTTTTTTGCCTTCCTCTGGGTTTCGTTTTTGGGTGGCGTTATGTCGGTGTGCCCATGACCCATTGAATATTTGAAATCCTTTTCAAAGATTAATGTTTTAAAATATTATTTTTCCCGATTAAAAAAAAAAAAAAAACTGTGGACAGAACGGTAAGGATATACACATTTTGAAGCCCTACAAAAATCCAAACAGAGATTGTTGTTGGGCCAACAGCTGAACCTGAAAGGCATTAGATTCCAGATGACTTGGCCCATAATCTTACCATGTTTAATCTATTTGGGCCCAATAACCGACTAAAGAGTATCGAGGCTTAAAAAAGGGGAAAATGACGGCCCAGGACGTGTTTTGATAATTAATACCCGCCAAGGGCAAGCTAAGAACATTTGTTAATGCTGAAAATATCCTTGGCTGGTATTAATTATCAAAACACGTTCTTAGCCGTCATTTTCTCTTAAAAAAGATTTAGGCCCACGTACTTTGAATGAGGCTAGTTTTCTATTCTAGAACTTGTTTAAGGTATGGAGAAGCCCGTATTTTCCCTGAAAAGCCCGCAAAGAAACAAAATAAATAGCACCTAATTAAGAAAAAGGTTTTGCAAATGGAAAGGAATATATGGTGTTTTGTGGTCTTAGACTCTTAGCAGGAAAAATATAAGCAAAAGAAAAGGGTTTATTATTATTTTTTTTTAGTGCCGGTAAGATTGGTTATACTTATGAACCATAATATTAACAACGAAATTGATCTTTCAAAATTAATTGAAATACATATAAGTTAGACTTGTATTACGTTTATTTAGGTGCATATATGGCCGACTCACTACGCTGATTTCTAGGGATCCGGGGACAGTGCTGTGCAGCCCATGCTGCACAGCGTGCTGCACAGCAAAACGCCGTCGTTTTGCTACTGTGCCGGTCAAAATGTTTCAGCCAACAACAGCTCCGTTTGGCTTTTCAAATTTCTGCAATTTCGCATTATACTCACAAAACAGAACGACAGCATTCAGTAGAGAAAAACCCAAACATCTCTCCCTAAAAACCATCGACTCCTATCAAAACCATCGACTCTTGCTGCTCTCGCCAATGACTACATTCAAACGACGTTTAGAGAGAATATCTATTTTCCATCTATACATAAGCTCTTTTACTTTTTTTGACTTTGTTGAGTGAATCCAACATCTAGAACAGAGAGATCCCAAAGCAGGAGAATTTGGAGGCTTAGCTTGCATGTCATTTAATTTTAATCTTTGCGAAGCAGTGGCTACGTGGGAACAGGTGAGCCTGCTAGTTTTGTCTCTTAACAATCTATTTTTCCAGTGTCGAATGCTGATATCGTCATCCAAATACTCTGTTTTGATTTATGCCCAGTGGAATACATTTGGTATTCAAAGAAGATTGGGACAAATTTCAGACGCTACAGTTGAAATTGTTTGGGTTTGATTTGTTGCCTAGTGCACTTTGCAATTTGGAATACACAGTTTTGTGGGTATAATGTGAAATTGCAGAAATTTGGGAAGCCAAACGGAGCTGTTGTTGGCTGAAACATTTTGACCAGCACAGCAGCAAAACGACGTTGTTTTGCTGTGCAGCACGCTGTGCAGCATGGGCTGCACAGCACAGTCCCCGAATCCGATTTCTAGCACACTCTGTGGCCTGGGTCCAAAGACTTATTCATTAGATGAGATTGGCAGGGGATCACAATTACTAGTATAAATGAAGCCAAAGTTTTCAGAAATGATATTGGTACTAATGGCCGCGCCTGGTTATCTCCGGCCACCGGACAGTTGATCCAAGCCGTCTCCGACATATATACATAAATATACGAAAAAATGAGGTGTTTGGATCGAACACCTATGCATGATAGATGCCGTTGATACTCTTCACTCGGTTTTTTTTTTAGAAATTTTTTGACGACTCGGATTGACCATCCGGTGGCTGGAGCCGGCCCGGCGCAGCTGTCGGTATGCTATCCGTCGGTACGGATAGCAGTACTACAAAGTTTTGGGAAGAAATTGGGGTCATATTCTTGTCGGTATTCACATTCCAAATCTGTCAATTTTCCAATTATAGCAACAAGCTTGATGTGTGGAATCCAACCCAAAAGGAATCTTTTTATAGTACCCATCCCATCCTACGTACACGATCAGATAAAAATAAAATTCTTCGTACAAGATGCCACCAAATCTATACCGCACACTTTCTATTCATTGGTAATCCAATAAATCACTACCGTTTTGAAATTTTGGTTTTGCATAATATGTGAAGGAGAGATAGATAGATAAATGAGAGTTATAATTGACAAAAAATTTATTAGTGATCATGAGTAAGAAGAGAATTCCAAAACGAAAATGGTCTTATGAAGATGTGAAATAAGTGCCCACATCTGCACTGCTATTAATCTTATACTATCGGGTGATTTGGGTTAGACATTTCATGTCGTGCAAATGTTCCAATATATCCTAACTTTATTGGATGGTTTGTCGCGGCTATTTTTTTTATAACCGTATATCCGTGTCAACTTGCACATAATTCGTTAAATTGTAGGGTCTTGAAATTAACGATCGAAAAAATCTTTTTGTAGCTTCAATGTTTGGAATGTTTATGCTGTGTTTGCTTTGATTTTTGAAAAATAGTAGGAATAATAAGTGGAGAGAGAAATGTTGAAAGTAGGAGGAATTTATGGGGTATTTTTTTTAAAATTCTTTTTGAAAAGTAAAGAGAATAAGGCATTAGTCTTTATAGGATTTTTTCCCCTAATCGGTGGGAGCAATCATTACATCATGTATGAAATACAAATCATGGGACACTATATCTATTCTGTGAGAGTTCACAAGATAATCATGCTCAACAACTTATGCCCATCAAAAGAATCACAATCACTATAAATCCAACTTAATTACAAGTCTTATTAAGGAGAGAAATAACCCTAACAAATACAAAAGAAAGAACTCTCGCAGGCAGGTGAGAAGACTAGAAAAAACACCCACACACAGATAGGAAGACTCTAACTCCTGACCTCCTACTGAAATACAAGGGTTCTAGCATTGAGCTAGCCCCAGTTGGTTAGTCTCTACGACCTTGTTCGGTTAAGGGTTTTGGATTTTAATCATTATCATATTTTTCTCTAATCACTACTCTCATTTTTTATCTTTATCTCTCTCAAATTATTACCCTTATTTTCAATCATTACTTTATTTCTTTCTACGCTTATTACCTACAAATCCAAAATACCAAACCAAAAGGGATCTATAAGATTGAAGATGAAACTTTATGGAGTATTATTTTTTCATACTCACTTGCTCAAATTACCTATGGGTTTATAGCGCAATTTTAATTACTCACAAAATAACATTTCCTTGACAAACGTAACTCCTTCCGTTATCCTAGGTTGCTCTATTTGGAACCCATGGAAATGAAATAAAAGGGAAAAAAATAAAAGAAAAAAGAAAAAAAACGAGAGAAAAATTACTATTTACTACACTTGAAATTCTTACTTTATTCACTTTTTCTCTTTCAACCAAACAATAGAAAGAAAGTTTTTCCTTTTCTTTTCATTTCGTTTCCATGGTTCCAAACAGAGCCTAACGTACGGAGGAAAATATCGAAGCAAAAGCCAAGTCACGTGTCCTTGTTCCCGTCCACACAAACAAGAAGATGTAATCATCACCTTTATTTACGTCAAAGCTATGTCTTGTCTTTTTCGTGATCTATTCTCCACTTCTTTTTTTTGTTAGAGGAAGTAAAATTACCCCATGGCCCATGCGCACGAGGTGAAATTTTCTAGGGCACTGCAACTTGAGTTGAGTTTAAATAAAATAATCGACCAATAGTCTACCCCTATCGCTTTCATTTACCGAGACGATCTGAATTAAAAATAAATTATAATTATCGAGTAAAATTATCTATTATCGATCAAAGTTTGAAAGTATATATTAGTTAATGATTGTCGAGAAGAATGATAAGATTGAGCAAACAGTAAAACAGAGCGGTAGGGGTAGTCGGACTGCTTAATTAATTTATCATAAAGACAATCCGTACCATTCAATTTAAGCGTTTAGTTTTTCATCAAAAATTTCTAGATCAATCATCCTGTTTAGACAAGAGCAATCGGAAAACACAAAAATATGAACCCAAAGATGAAATATTTTTAGTGAAGAAGATACTAAAAATGCAATATAAAAACAGCTAGTATTTCAACCTTTTCAGCTATGTATATGTGGAGAGAGAGAGAGATTCATACCGTTGCTGTGTCACAAGGCACCTCCGAAGTTGACCTTAAACAAATACGGAGTAGTTCACAGTTTACACAACTCCTAACAAAGTTGACCTTAATCAACTTCTTTTCCCTTCTTATATTCATTTTGAATATATACAATTTTAGAGAGATAGAATTTTTGTCCTGATTCATGAGCTAATGTAATATCTAATTTAGTAGACGTATGCGTTGACAAGTCTGCTTATGCTAATAATTCGTGTACGAACCCAAAAACTGTAAAAAAATTTGTGTCAACTAGTTATGAGAGAGAGAGAGAGAGAGAGAGAGAGAGTGAGTGTGAGTGTGTGTGTTTTCGTAGCTAATTAATTTAGTTGACCACAGATCGCCTTCGCAAGTATATGTCCAAATAGTCTGGATCTACATTGTGAGAAAAATTTTAGACACACTGGAACAAGCGCTCAACCTGATATTTTGTGTATTGCAATAGATAAGTGTTTATTGTTAATATTATTTTAATGCAGTTATAAGTTGACAGAAGTGGTGTCTTTGACACTTGATAGCTACGACCCCAATCAAACATGACCATGGCACGGTGTTGATAAAAAAACTTGCGTTCTCAAACCCTTGGATTAGTTGGGAAGACGAAAAATAATAATAAGACATGTAAATTCTAGTCGGAGTCAATGACTTTTAGTCTATCTCTATATATTAATTCTTAAGATCTCATATTCAAAATTAAACATTACAAGACTCTGTTGGGGTTAATCCATACAGAGTTATTGTTTCAGTTTTAATTGGACCCCACACAAGTGGTCGATGGATTTAGGTCCTCATAATTAGTCGTGCGGTAAGCTGGGCCGAACACCTCATATATAATTAATAAAAAAAGACTCTCTCTCTCTATATATACACACAGAATTACATACATACATACATACTGCAGAACCCTAACTAAACATTTCACTGTCCCTAGTGTGGGCCGATATTGATCAGAGCATTATGTGATTTGGTAATTATTAAAAGGCTCTTGGGATAGATTGCGACCCCCCCGTCCCCCCCTTTTTTTGGGTAATATATTAAGGATTGAGACCCTTTAATTCTAGGCCATTAGTTTGTTGTCAATATCTATTCGGAGCAGATTGGGAGCCGGGCTAGGCTGAAGCTCTGACGGATTCTTGTGTATATATGATATGGTATTCGATTCGAGAGTGCTAACGGATTCTTGTGTGTGGATATGGTATTCCATGTTGTCTAATCGGTTGAATAGCCCTTCTTTTTATTCGAATACCATAAAGGTTGATCACAAGTTTAAGAAACATAGATATAGATTAAGGACTCTTTTGGTCACATTAAGAAAGTGTCGTCCCCAACTAGTCAAATGCTTTATTAACTTTTTCAAAAAATACCCGAAAAATAGATCTACTTGTATAGCTCGAATTTTGAGTAATTGAACGGAAAAATTGAAGTTCTTTGAGAAACACCTATTTATTGTGTATCTTCATTTTTGTAGCAAACTAAGGACAAATCCAAAAAAATAAAAAATCGTTTCACTCTTCGCTTTCCTTTTCTTTTCTTTTTTTGGTTTCCCTTAGCAGAATAGCCCATTCCAACATAGAAAGTGTAACATTTTCAAAAAAGAAAAGAAAAGAAAACAATGAGAAAGTGGTCAAAGAACAAACATTGGCGACAGAATTTGAAGAGATGATTGATTTTGGGCAAAGTCAAATATGTCAATTGGTAATAAAAATTTTAAGGAGATGATTGATTTTTGGCGAAGTCAAACATTGCAACTGGTACAAATTTGAAGGAGATGATTGACTTTTGGTGAAGTCAAACATTTGAAGAGGGAGATGACTTCACTTAGCAGAATAGCCCATTCCAACATATATACTAGAAAAGTGAATATTTTAAAAAAAAGAAAGAAAGAAGAGGAAAACAATTGCAATTGGTAATGCAAATTTGAAGAGATAATTGACTTTTGGGCAAAGTCAAACATTGCAATTGGTAATACCAATTTGAAGGAGATGATTGACTTTTGGTGAAGTCAAACATTGCACGCAATTGGTAATACAAATTTGAAGGAGATGGTTAACTCTTGGCGAAGTCAGACATTTCAATAGGGAGATGATTGAGTTTTGGCAAAGTCAAACATTTTCAACCATTAGAATAAGCATCTTGAACTAACGTATCACTATACCAAGTGCAGATTATATATACCAAAGCATCATTTATAAAATGTGTGATAGTGGACATTGTTATAGAACAATGCCAGTGAATGACTCAATCATATACTCCTAAAAAACATTGTCAGGATCATATTTAGTGCAAATGTTAAGAAATTACAAATTTCCTTGACTAATTCATTTAAGGATGACTAATTCAAGCAATAATCATCTCCTTGAGTCAAGCAATTTTGAAAAATTTGCGCAAGAAAGAGATAGTCATGAAAAAAAGTGATTCTGGCCCTGTTTGCTAACCCTTACAACTTACATATCCAGGTTTTTTTTTTTTTTCATTTTCTCTGAATCTTGCTTATTTTGGATATTGATTCAAACACAAACTCAACAAATTAGTAAAACAAAGTAAATATGTAAGGGCTATCAAACATGGCCTCCTAAAACCGATATGAGGGGTCTTGAGTGAAGTTTTCAAAAAAGGATATTAAACCTTCTTTTTTCTTTTATATGTGGGCATGCATTTTCTCTAGGGAAAAAAAATAATAATTCCCAAAAAAGGCTAGTTCAGACATCACCAAATATATCCACAGTTTTTAATTCGAACCAAAAGGTTACTTAGGCCCTTTTAGCGACCCGTAGAAGAGGAAGAAAGAGTGTCACTGCAAGATTCTTCCACCGCTTGTAACAAAAAAAAAGTATACGATTCTTGCGTTTTCCAAAATGGATGTCAAAAAACTAAGGGGTACGCAGGAAACAATTTCTTCACGATGGCTGCCAGCCTGCCTCTTCCCAGAAGTCAAAGATGCGTGAATAGTGAGGTAATTGCCATTGAAATATTGAATTAACAAACAATCACATGACTATAAGTAATTAGTATCTTTTTCGGAACTTGTATGGCTACAATTGTGGAAAATTAAACCTTGATTCCTTGTACGATTGTGTAATTGATCTATTCCTTCTTTGCCATGCACGGACATATGAGGAGGACTCTGAGGACGAGAAGACTGTGTTAACTAACTAGTCAACTTGGTTTTTTGTCCCATCTCAAGCACACGCTACCGAACATAATTGAAGAAGTGACTCCACATCAATATGTCATTGTTTTCCATTATCCATTCTTGATTCCACCGCGTCACTAACCACATCTTATCGAAAATGGCATTTCCCGTAAGTATAAGTGCAAAAGAAAGGGCTAATCCGAGGACACTAGCTAGCTAGCTTAAGATAGCCCACAAATCCACAATGAATAGCAAGCACTAGATACAAATTTCCCCTGTCATTTCTACAATTCCACTGAAAATATAAACAAATTACCCTCTCTCCTCTCCCTAGGTTTCAATGCTCCGAAGAAAGAAAGTTCGATTCGATTTTCAAGCTCCGACGAACTCTATTGGCTAGAATACTTTTTTGTGAGCAGATGCCGCTCCATTGTGACGAAACCTTAGACAATTTGAGAAAGTTAGGAGACGAAGGTCAATCCTATTTCGTGTGTACTACAATCGATAAGTGATTAGCGTTACTTAAATGTGCCATTTAATGCAGTGACAAGATGGCCAAAGGGGTACTGCCTTGGACGATCGATGTCTACGGCCCCAACCAAGCATGACCAAGGAAGACGAAAAATAATTACAAGACTTTCAAGCATCTAGTCACGGTCAAAACTGTATCGGAAAACCCTAATTAAACATTCACTGTCCATTGATCAGAGTCAACTTTATGTGATCTGGCAATTAAAAGGGGTGGGCTGGTACTGGGGATGAGATTGAGACCCGTTAAATATTCCAGGCCATTAGCTTTTTTTTTTTTCCAAAAATTCTAGGCCACTAGTTTGTTGTCGTTTGTCAATATATTCGGAGTAGAGTTAGGCTCAAGCTGGAGCATGCATGCTAACGTTTTCCTTCCAACTAGTTCGGTCCAATTTTGGACCGTTTGTGGGCTCTTTTCGAGCTCGTAACAGTGATCGGAACCGTTTGCTTTTTAGAGTCCGTCGAAAACATTGACCACATCAAAAATCATGTTGATCGGATATTTTTTGATGGGATATCGAAATGCATTGATCTTCGGGTAATTGTGTCAAATGGGTTGCAATCTAGTGTTACACATTTTTTTAAAAAACTAAATACATTTCGAAATTGTATCAAATAGTATCCGATCAACGTGATTTTTTAACGTGGTCAATGTTCTCGACGGGTTCTAAAAAGTGAACGGTTCTGAATATTGTTGCGGGGAGGAAAGCGCCCACAAATGATCCAAAACTAGACCAGACGGGTTGGAAGCGAAATTGAACGGGATGCTCTCCCTGGATGGTGGGTTTGCCATTAATTACTAACAACCAATCAAATGACTAAAAATTCTCTCAAATCTTAGCAATTATCTTGAACCGGGTTACAACTTCTCAAAATTAAACCTTGATGCCCCATAATTGTTTTGAGAATAAATTTTTTACACTGCCAATGTAAATATTTGTTTCCTCCAAATCAATTATATCGCAATATGTTGCAAAACAGTAGTCACAATCAATAGAACATGGCGACATGGCACAATATAATTAATTTGGAGGAAACAAATGTTTACACCAACGGTGTAAAAATATTATTCTCAATTGTTTTTTAAGAAATCGTGACAACTCATGGCGTGTTGATATGACATCATTGATCTATTCATATTTATCTAGGTATTTACCAAGGTGTGCACGAGGCGGATGTTGAGACCGAGATGACAACACGAAGTGATCGATCAGCTCGTTCTCGAGTTCCATCTCAAACACACGTTACTGAAATAATTGGATACGTGACATCATGTTAAGTATCTTTTTATTGAATCTAGTTACAACTTAGTTAAACCAAATCTTGAATATTAATAAGAAATAATCTTTTTAAATGAAAACGTGACAATAAATGACGTGTTGACTTGATGTCGTCGACTTATTCATAATTAGACATGCATATCCTACGACGGGCTCTCATACCGACTTACTAGTGTTTAATGATGGGTTAGCTCGACCGTAGTATTTAGCCGTGAATATACGAAGAGGACTCTAATGCCGAGGTAACAATCACGGGTAGTCGGTCAACTCGATTTTGGATCCCAGGTTAAGGACGGGCTACGGAACGTAACTGGAACAGTAACACCAAATCAACGCCAAGCACACAAGCGTGTCACGCAGTGTTACCGTTTTGCACCGGTTTTCACATCATCCATCGTTAATTCCACGTCACTAATGAGACCGCCACGTTAAAATGGCATTTTTCCGGTAAATACTAGTGTGAGGAGGGGGTAATATGGGGAAATCGGTTCAATAAATGGGGATAGCCCACAAATCCACAATCAATAGCAAGCACGCACCGGATAAAGCTTTCCTCTTTCCTTTCTAGCGATTCCACTGAAAATAGAAACAAATTTTACTCTCTCTCCGCTCTCTAGATTTCAGTGCTTCGGAGATGAGCAGAAAGTTGGATTCGTCTTTCAAGCTCTGAAGAAAAAGCTCGAGAGGAAACTCCCCTGGTATTTCAACTGATTCTCAATCGAATAGCTCTGTTTTCAGCTCAGCTGACTGTTTGATTCATCCATCTCTTCAACTCCGAGCTGAGCTATGTACGGAACGATGTCGAGGGACACGAATCTCTTGTTTTCTTCGACTTTTAAGCAACCAGACGGAGAGCTTGCGAAGAACAGAGAATCGATGAACACAGATCTGTATCAGCAACAACACCACAATCAGAACAGCTCTGGCCTGATGCGGTACCGTTCGGCGCCGAGCTCGTTCTTTTCTAACCTCGTAGGCGGCGGCAGCGGTGAGGATCCGGAGTCGGAAATCATGTTCACTAAGTTCATGTCCGCCGTTGGATCCGGTGATTCTGGGCCGCAGGATCTGCAGTTCACGATAAAGCACGAGACGACGCCGGAGCAGGAGAACCAGTATTCTGGTGCCCCAAATACGGCGCCGTTGGTTTACCGGGCTCCAGTGGACCAGAATCCTTTTTCAAATCATGGTGATTCGGGGTGTGGTAATGATACAAGTCTGAGTCCGGTGCGGAGGAAGGGCTCGAATCTGGTACGGCAGAGCAGCTCTCCGGCGGGGCTTTTCTCAAACTTGACGGCTGAAAATGGTATTTTCGTTTATTTCCTGTTTTTAATCTAGATAATAGTTTTATGATTCATTTTAGCTGGAACTTATCTTTGCCAAGGACAGTTGGCTTTTACAGCCCTTTGGATGGAGGAGGGGTTTCATGAGAAAAGAAAGGAAAGACTTATGGTTTCATTTGGATTGAAAATTTGGTGGGAAATAGAGAGAAAAATAAAAAGAAAGAATTTTTTTGATTTGCCCTTCTCCTCTCTTATCTCATCATTTTTCAACATCCAAAGGAGCTGTTTTTAGTGGCTTATTTGACGAAAATGGATGAGGTCATGAGGGGTAACATAGGAAACGTCTAGACTTTG
>BPLS01012817.1:24187-34505 GCA_019656275.1 Rhododendron kiyosumense | reverse complement strand
GGGTTGTGTGTCCTTGCTTATTGATGAATTGTAGGTTGTGACCCTTTGGTTTTTTTCCCCCTTAGACTTGTAAAATGATTTTCCTTCTTTCTTCATTCTTGCCACTAGATGTTTGAGCAGTGAACAGGAGAAGTGACTGTACCGTTATATGTTACCGTTGGGGCGATGCATGGACATCGATTAGAGTTTGCTTCTCATCTGTTGAACAATTTTTGAGTTGTTGCCTATTGATTTAGACTTTCGAAATGTATTCTATAGTGTTTGAGCTTCGATACATCGGTCTTCGATTCCTGCAAACCAAACCAGGGTTATCGGTCAACTTCGGGAGGAAAATCATTGGAAGCGGTAAACGGACTCGTCTGAAAATGAGAAAAGAAAAATCTGCTGTTATATTTAGGACTGGAGTTTTTGCGTATCTCCAGTATTGACAAACAAATCAATCGATTGATTTATCCTCTATTTCTTTTATTTTGGAGGTTTCTTTTTATTTCTGAGGTTTAGTGGCTGAAAATGGCTTGGGCTTTTCTTCAATATGATGAAGATGGAATTCCTTTAGATATGGGACCTGGTCCTTTGGGTTCAAAATAGAGTTTTGGACCTCTAAATCAATCATCAGCCCTCTCAAGCTTTGGTAGTGAAAGTTCATTTATCACTTCACCTTAACCAGTCAGTAGTTTAAGATTAGATTTTACCTAGTCATATAACTATATCATCAAACAACTCAAAATTTTCGTTTAATGTTGCGGATAGCCCATCGTATAACGAATGAGAGGAGAAATTATTAGTATGGTTTAAATTTGAAGATTATTAGATATAACGTTTGAAAAAGTACAAATGACGTGTGAAGAGAGAATTGTGAAAAAAGAATCTCCAGTATTTATGAAGTTATGAACTAATTGGAATATCGAGCTTGGATTGGGCTTTTTTAGGCTAAAAAATTTGAGCTTGAATTGGTAGCCCAATGGGCCGAGCCGGACTTCAAAACCTCTAGCCGAAGTCCTACCGCCCTACCATGGGGATTGGATAGGGCCTAGGGCCAGGTTAACATTAGACCCAGGCCGGGCTAAAGATCAACGGGCTGGGGGCGGGCTTCGGGCCAATGGGCCGAATTTACACCCTACTTGAGGGTAAAAAAGAAACCAGACCTCTGGTTCTGTGTTCCATACAATGTTCTGAATACCGTACCGGTCAGGGTACCGGTTTTCCTACTGGTACGGTACGTACCGGTACCGGTCAAGTACCGGGTACCGTTTCGGATTTACCGCAACTACAATATATATAATAATTATATATAATTATAATTCAAAAAAATCTCTCATACCATGCAATTCATCATAAAATACATATTTAAGACAACAAAATTCACCATTTGGAGTCCAAAATCAAACATTGCAAGAAATAAATTGCGCAGAAAAATTCTATTAACAATAACAAGTCATAAAACGTGGTTGTTCAAGAAAGGGGTTACACTCCTCTCTCTCTCTCTCTCTCTCTCTCTCATGTACGGATTCGGGCCATTCGGCCCACTGCCCCCCTCTCTCTCTCTCTCTCATGTACAAATTTGCCCCACTACCACTCAAAGCTCTTCTGTCGAAAACAAACGGGGAACTCCCAAGCCGATCATGATTCTCTTCATTGTCTTCTCTCTTTTTCTCTCTCCTCACCGCTCCGTCTCCGGCACCCAAATCCTCTCCAAATCCAAACTCGAGAAATGCGAACAGGTTTCCGACTCCGCCACCCACAATTGCTCCACCAAAATCGTCCTCACCATGGCCGTCCCCGGTGAATCAGTAAGCATTTTACTATCACTCTCTCCTTCTCTCTCTACATCTATTTGATTTTACAGTTTAATTGGTTGTTCAGACTTCAGAGTGGGGGAGAAGCCTCAATAGTGGCGGAAATAATGGTTCTTTTTTTTTTTTGGGTTCCTGAAATTGGGTTACAGGAAAAAAAATATATATATATCATTGCAAAATTCCGGACGAAATTTCCGGTAACCTCGTCTCGTCCGGTATTTTTCGAGATGGCCGGTACCGACCGGTAAGTCCCGGTATTCAGACCGGAACGGTATTGAAGGCTTATGGTACCGGAATCTCACAAATCCGGGACGTACCAGCCGGTACGGAACGGGATTCACAACTATGGTTCCATACTCCGTTCTGAACAGAAAGAATGAGTAATCAACTTTGGGAAAATGACGGCCAATAACGTGTTTTGATAATTAATACTCATTAAAGACATTTTGTTCATTAACAAATATTCTTAGCATATCTTTAAAAGATATTAATTATCAAAACACACTTTGGGCCGTCATTTTCCTATCAACTTTTCTATTGGGAAATACTTTTCTGCAAAGTAGGATTCTTGTTTTCATGTAGGGTTTACTTTTCTGCAAAGTAGGATTCTTGTTTTCAAGCAGGATTTCTGTCTAGAGAACAAAAGATTTTTCAATGCCGAGTGGGTACTAATGCCGAGTGGGTACTACGTAGTGTCTACTCGACGGATCCGAGCCGTGCATTGTGTTTTTGATGATTTGGAGAGAGAAAGTGTTGGGGTGAAAGGAGAGAGTGTTTCAATCAGAGCTATTCAAAAGTGTATAAGACAGCTCAAATGTGCTGAGCAAGTACCACTTGAGATACACCAACTCAGCACTGAAAATTTTCTCCTATAGAACACACATAGCAAAATATTTCATTTGTTTATACTTCACCTTACTCCACTTTTTTTGAAAATCAATTTCTCACACAATATTTCCAACAATTACAAAACATTCTCGACAACCTCACTCCATTTTTTTTGATAACTAATTTTTCACACAATATGGTCAACAATCACAAAACATTCTCGACAACTGAACAGAAAGTTACAAAGTTTCCTTTTCGCTTACTCCCACAGACAGAGAGAACAAATGGCGTCTCTCATTGCGATTCGTCGAGCACCAACAACTTTCCTCTTCATTTCTCCACTCAAGGTTCACTCTTTCCACTCTTCTCACTTCACTTTCACTAACCGCAACAACCAAACCCTAACCCTAAAAAAACCCTTACTGTTATTGTCTTCTTATTCTGTTTCTGTCAATCTCCCTTTCAAATCCCTATCCACCTCAGCCGTCCCAAACCAGTTCCATGGCCCACCACAACCACCACAACCACCGTCTGATTCCAATCATCAGGACGGAAATGGAAGCCCTAATCAGTGGAATGGCCCAAATCAGACCTATAATGATTATGGAAACCCCAGTCAGTGGAACACTCAAAACCCGAATTACCCTCAACCTCCAACCACCAATCAGATGAATAATAATCCGAATCAGGACTATCCTGGTCGAGGAAACCCTAATCCGGGTCAGGGATATTCGTATCCCCCGCGCGGAAGCCCTAGTTTTCCTCCTGATCAGAGCTATCCTCAGGGTGAAAACCCGAGTCGAAATGCGAGTTATCCTCCTCCTGGGAACAATAGACAGTGGGATTATCAAAATCAGGGTTACCCGCTACAGCAAAATCCCAACGTATCCCGGGACTATCCTCAGCGTGCTGACCCAAATCGTGAAAACCCTAATCAAGCTCAGAACTATCCACCACAGCGTGGTGTGAATCAGTTTGATAGAGCTTATCCACAATGCGAGAACCCTAATCAAGCTCAGCACTATCCGCAGCGTGGTGTTAATCAGTTTGAGAGTCAGAATCAAGCTTACCCACAAGGGGTGAGCTCTAATCAGCAGGATCAAGCTCACAGGGGAAACGCCAATCAGTTGACTAATCAGACTCAAAATCAAGGTCAGGTCTTGAACAACCAAGTCCCGAGTGGCCCACCCGCTAATGTTGACTTGATGAGTTTGTGCCAAGAGGGCAAGGTGAAAGAAGTTATTGAATTTATGGCACAAGGAGTATCTGCCAATGCTCAGTGTTTTGATGCCCTGTTTGGTTTATGTGCAAAGTCGAAGGTACTAGACAATGCCAAGAAAGTGCATGATTACTTTCTACGGTCAACTTTCAGGGGCGATCTTCAGTTGAATAATAAGGTGATCGAAATGTACTCAAAATGTGGAAGTATGACCGATGCACGAAGAGTCTTTGATCACATGCCCGAGAGGAACATGGATTCTTGGCATTTGATGATTAATGGGTATGCAGCAAATGGCATGGGTGACAATGGGCTAGGATTGTTTGAAAAGATGAGGGAGTTGGGTTTGCAACCAAATGAGCAAACTTTTCTTAGTGTATTATCAGCTTGTGCTAGTGCTGATGCTATTGAGGAAGGATTTCTACACTTTGAGTCTATGAAAACAAAATACGGAATGTCTCCCGGAATCGAGCATTATTTGGGGCTTCTCGATGTTCTTGGTCATCCTGGGCATGTTCATGAGGCTTTTGAGTTCATTGAAAATCTTCCATTTGAACCCACAGCCATAATTTGGGAGGCTTTAAGGAATTATGCTCGTATTCATGGAGATATCGATCTTGAGGACCATGCTGAGGAGTTAATGGTTCTTCTTGACCCTTCGAAGGAGATTCCTAACAAGATCTCTACACCACCTCCCAGAAAGCAGTCAGCGATCAACATGCTTGAGGGTAAAAACAGGATAAGCGAGTTTAGAAACCCAACTCTGTATAGGGATGATGAGAAGTTGTTGGCAGCGAAGAAGGAACAAGGGTATGTGCCTGATACAAGATTTGTACTTCATGATATTGACCAGGAGGCAAAGGAGCAGGCATTGCTCTACCACAGTGAGCGTTTGGCGATTGCTTATGGTTTGATTAGTACTCCGGCTAGGATGCCTCTGAGGATAATCAAGAATCTCCGTGTGTGCGGTGACTGTCACAATGCCATCAAGATCATGTCCAGGATTGTTGGGAGGGAGTTGATTGTTAGGGATAACAAACGGTTCCATCATTTCAAAGGATGGGAAATGCTCTTGTGGAGACTACTGGTGAGGTTACCGCTGGTCCGGAATTTTGGTGATATTATCTTCCCATCTGCAGGTTAGTTTGTCGAGTGCCAACTGCCAAACTCTATTTGTAGTGGGAGATGACAATTTCTTGTCAGCAGCGTATAGTGTACCTTGTTCTTACTTTGTTTTCGGACTGAAGCTCAATGAACTATCCATTAAATCATGATCACTTGGTATTGTTTTACCATGTGCTACTTTTCAGTCCTGTTTTTCGTTCCTATTGTAGGCTGATTCATCATGAAAGTTATCATTCACTCTTTCTTGCTTTTACCTGTATCATACAAAATGTTAATGGTGCTGTTCATCTACAATCTTATGGAAGATTACATATAAGTTGTTTTTGCAGAAGAAATTTACTCTTGACATTTTGCCATCATTGCATTTTTGCGTGAGAATGAGAGGTAGCAGTTTAGATGCATTCTTGATTTTCAATGCACAGGGCACTCGTTATCCATATCATCAAATCAGAGGGATTACCCATTTCAGAATTTGGAAAATGATCAACTAAGGTTCTGTTCATTTGCCTTAAACAGTTCCATCATTTGAAGGATGGGAAATGCTCTTGTGGATACTACTGCTGACTGGTGAGGTTACCATTTTTTCAGAATTTTGGTTATTTTGTCTTCCCATCTGCGGGTTAGTTTGTCGAGTGCCAACTGCCAAACTCTATTGGTGGTAGGAGAAGACAATTTCGTGTCAACAGCATATATTGTACAATGTTCTTACTTCGTTTTCAGTCTGAAGCTCAATGAAGTATCCATCAAAACATAGTTTTAATCTTCCAATCCGCATGGGATTGGAAGCTGCATGTTGTCCATCTGACCATTTGCTCTCTTCACTTCATGGGACAGAGGTCGAGTTTGTTGACTTAGATAAGTTTGTCTATTCATTTGATGATGTTGAGAACCAGCCTATAACTCACCAGTAAAGCTGATTGTGATTGCTTGAGAACTTCCAAAACTAGAATCAACTCCCATATTAGCCATCTGGTTTTCCAAAGTTTCTATCTCCTCCTGTTGGTGAGCTACATGGAAAGTTACGTTAACGGGTGTTAGATAGTTGATTATCTCAAACTTAAACCTGTTAGGAGATGGACACTTCTGGGACCCCATTTCGAACGTTAAATACCCAAAGGCCAAAGCTTGGACTAACTTTTCCCAAACGACATATTTTTGCATTTTTAAACTCTTTTCAGGTTTGGATAAATGTTTTTACCTTTTCTATCAGGATGAATCAGAAAAGTAAAGTATACCAAATTTGAATGAAATACCAACTTTTTACTTTGGTTTCTTAATAAAGCTGTTTCAAATTTGGTGAAGAGTTAATCCTGTTGTCAAGGCAACCTCAAGAGACAAAACGGGATGACAAAAACAGGAAGGGAAAAAAAAAAGAAGGGACCTGAACCTGCTGTTGGAGTACAAGGATCAACACAATCGTAAACAGGATCTTGCATCCGGGCTAGTGCTTCATACGAGATTGACGTAGCCGCTTTGCTTCGATTGCCTTGAAGAAGGTATGCCAACAGTTAGTGCACCGCCGTGAAGTGGGCTGCAGCCTTATCATAGCAGAAATAAGGAGCAAAAACACACTCACTTGTGCACCTTCTCCTCAAGAATTTACATTCTCCACATGAAGAGCCAACCCCACATTGTCCAAGTCTTTTGCTTTCTCCCCCAACAGTTTGTCACCAAAACAAACTCTTTCGCTTGGTTTTGATAGTTTATTTCATGGTTCTTTAGATTAACTTTTAATAGCCACCACTTGAAAGGTTTTGCATTTTGGGTGTTCATGACTTCAAGCTCTTCTGTTAATGGATAAGTTACTCTCTGATTTTGTGTGTGTGTGTTCCAAATTGGTAGGAGTATTAATCACGATTCTAATAGAAATTTGTTCTTGTTGGCTTTTTTATTCAAAAAACACCACATGATTATTATATGCCCTTATTAGGTGTTTGATGAAACGTTGGAAATGGATGACATGACAGTAACTGGAGAACGTGAATTGGGGAAAAAAAAAAAACAACGTAGATTCAAGTTGTGATATCTCAGTAGAATATTGAGATTATGGTATCTCACTAGAATATTGAGATTGTTGCGTGAAAAAGAAAGGAAATTAAGAGTATGGAGAATCCATGGTGTGAACGAGAAAATATTGTTTATTCAAATCTATATTTATAGAAAAAAAAAAAAAGAGCTCATAACTTGAAAGGGAAAAAAACCTTAAAATGGCACACTTTTCGATTCCAAACGGTCAGCTTTTTCTGAAAATTGTCATGCAAGTAGATTACTGGCAAAATTGGCATGTATGGACGTTCCTTCAAAGTCACCTTTGGCATGATAGAAGACAAATTGGTTGGATTGTGAATTGATGCCAAAAGTGTACATTAACTTGTCCACCTCAATTTTGGCATCTTCTGTTAGAGATGCTCTGACAAACAAATCAATGGACTGATTTATCCTCCATTTCTTTTATTTATTGAGGTTTCTTGGCTGAAATGGCATGGGCTTTTCTCCAATATGATGAAAAATTGAAAATGGAATTCCTTTGATAGAGATATGGGACCTGGTCTTAAGCTTTGGTGGTAAAAGTTCATTTATCACTTTACCCTAACCAGTCAGTAGTTAAGATAAGATTTTTCCTATAGTCATATGACTCTCATCAAACAACTCAAATTTTTCGGTTTAACGTTGCGAATAGCCCATCGCATCAAGAATGAGAGGAGAAATTATTCGAGTACGTCTTACAATCACCCGAATGTGTACTTAGTCGTAGATTAACATATTTGATTTGCACTCTCGAAGCATCATGTGACCTTAGCCTATTTTTAAATTATATACACCAACAAAAAGTGGTCAGTTAATTCAGTGAGAATTTTCCAGCCCCCTCAACATTTCTTGGTGCTCAAAGGGTTGGGACTGGTTCATGCGATGAGAGAGCCGGAAATGAGAGGCTTAGACGGACTTTGACAAAAACACCTTTTCAAGACGGATTTAAGTCATAACCTGATCTCAGTCTCGCCGAGGATATAGTAGCAAGAAAATGACACGAGTCTTCCCGCGTCCCTGACTGACTTGAAATCGTGTTCTCAATAATCACCAAATCACAGGAACTTAAAATTCCTACTCATTGTTTATTCAGATTTGTATAGGAGGAGATTCTATTTGGGTCATCAACTTGAATACTCCAGTACTCAGGGCCAAGACGGCCGTGGCTGGCCTGGAACTAATTTTCTGGGCTGTGGCTTTCTAGAAACGGCCTAGCACTTCGCAATGGCTTAATTACACTTGAGGCTGCAAATGAACTGCGACCAGCTCGTGGTCGACTCGACTCGTTTAATAATCGGGTCGAGCTCAAGCTCGAATTTTAGGCCCGTTTAGTAAATAAGCCAAGCTCAATACTTAAAAGTTCAACTCGTTTGTATGGGCTCGACTTGTTTAAAGATCTTGTTAAGTAAATTAACTTGGCTCGGCACATTAAGTGCTCTAAACGAGCCGAGCTCGAACACCATAAAGCTCAGTTAAACTCGACTCATTTGCGTCCCTAATTACTAGATATCAATTTATGCTAAAAAAGTTTGGATTTTTTTTTTAGAGAAGTAAATTATTTTTAGGTTCTTATTTTGCAGACCGGACAATCTTTTCGAGACATATGAGTACATGAATAAGGTAAATGGAGATGGTGGCTTTTAGCCCAGCGATTATCTTCTGTTCCTCCCACAAAGGAGACAAGGGTTTAAACTTCGACAAAAGCGTTTGGGGCTCTGGACCTCCTATGGGTTTAAACTTCTTCAGGTTTGTTTTTCTAGATTTACGGTTTTGTTGATCTAATCTTTTATGCATTCGTTCTTGGCAATTGACATCATCCATGGTTTATGTTCTGTCTAACCTAATTTTTTTTTCCTTCTCTGTTTCCCCAGCATGTAGTTAGGGTGGCGGCGGCGGCCCGATTTCTTTGCCGATGGATCTCAAACCATTCAAATTGGACATTGATGAACTAATAAATGAGTTTGCTGAGGTACGTATGGTTTTCCAGCCATTTTCTTTGTCATCACTTGTTGCGTGTCGTTCTGGGTTGAATTCAATCTTCACTTTACCCACATCAGTTTGCTTTGTTGGCCATGTGCATATGAGCTCTCAGGAACCCACCCATTGCAAACCGTAAGGCCGGATTTCGAGGGTGGGTTCTACCCGAGGGCTAATACCATGCCATGAGTTCCGACATAGGGTCAACCTATATGCTGAATTAAAATGCTGTGGTATTACGGAAGGCGTAATTCTAGGGTTTGGCGTACTGAATCTCAGATCCGGCCATGGGCTAAGGCCCAGGAGCCGCCTTAGGTGTCTGGTAATTAGGCCCCCAATTATCTTTTAGTACTCAATATATAAGCTCAAAAGAAAAAATTTGTACCCAGCATATAAGTCCAAAAGGAGAAATTAGGACCCCTCTTCGAATTTCGCCGAAGGGATAGACTCGGGTTATTGTTGAGTTATCTATGGAGTGGGATAGGGTGGACATTGAACCAAACTTGGCCATGTCTGTGACTCTGTGTAAGCTCTTGAGCACCCTTCCCAAGTCCCCTTGTAAGTCTGTTTCCAAAGGTGATCTCTTTCTTTTGGTACAACAGAAAGAAGAAAACAGAACTTCGGGTTACGCAAGGGTTTTTATTATGTTATCGTTTTGTTCCTTCTCTTTTTTTGACTTTTTGCGGTGCTAAAGTGTAATGCTAGTGGAGTTTGGTATGTTGTAGAACAAATTGACAGCTCTGGCTGATATGAAAAGAATATGGCTTTCAAGGAAGTTCTCCTTCGTATTCGAGGCGAGTCCTTCTACAAACTTGGCTTTCTTTATGCAATCACTTTATGCTCATTCAATTGGTATGTCTTTACATACTTCAACTTGGGTTTCTTTATATTTTACATCTCTATAACTTCCTCCCTTTTCTTCACACCCTGCAGTATAAACTAACTATGCTAAAGTTATTTCCAGGTTACCTGATCTCTACTGCTTCTTTATCGCATAGATTGGGTGGTCTCTATTGCCTTTACTGCCTCTATGAGGTTCAACCATTCAAACCTCCTTTCAAAATCTATTTGTCTATTGGTATGTTTTCTACCTTTCCTCATAGCATGGTTTTTAGTAGCTTTGCAATTTTGATGAATATTGTCCTCCTAATCATTATTCAGAAGTTTAGTTGAGCTGTGGTTTTAAACCTAGAATGATCATGCCAACACAGTAGCATTATAATTCACGTGCTTGCGATTGACATCTTTATGTTTTACTTCTGGAAAAAGTGTGTGCAGATGTCTCAAGCTTTATGCTACAGAAATCTGCCAAGTCCTTAAAACTTGAGTGTAATGATCCTCAATT